>VZSC01015396.1:565877-580210 GCA_013398225.1 Steatornis caripensis
GGGGGGGGGGGAAATGAAATAACACTTGAGTTTTTAAAAAGCTGCTTCATTCTGCCACAAAAAAAAGATTTGTTCTGATCAGATTTCTGATGTAATCACGAGCCTGCAGCACAAGATCTTAACAGTGTGCTAGTGTTAAACCGAAAAGTTTCTGCTGGTTTTTTTTCATTATTTTTAAGCTGAGGTTCAACCAAAGGAAAAAATTACTGGGGATGACCACAACCAAGTGAAATGACACACTTCTTTCTAGGACAACAGTCCAACTCGTTCCAACTGGATATAAGCAAAAACAAATCACCACAAGGAAAATTAGGCATTGGAGCAGGTTGCCCAGGGTTGTCGTGCAATCTGCATCCTTGGAGGTTTTCAAGTCACAACTGGATAAAACCCTGAGCAACCCAGTCTGATCTCAGAGCTGACCCTGCTTTGAGTAGTAGGTGACACTAGAGACATCCTGAGGTGTCTTTTGACCCAAGTGTTTTGCGTTCATCTGAGTAGTGGGTGATGATCCTGCTTTGTGGTGATTTTCGGTTTCTTTAACATGTAGAAAGGGGTTTTCCTTTCTTATTGGGAAAAATGAAACCTTTTGAACATTTACATGAAAATGGAGGGTGTAGGAGTGTCAGCTGCACCCTTCTGAGCCTTCTGGCTAGGGTTGTGGCTCGAAAGGTGGGAGACCCAGCTTCAAGTCTCTGCTGCATGACTCAGTATAGAAGTTTGCACCTTGCATCACTCCAGATGGGTTGCAAACGGCACACCAGTGGATCAGTGTTTGCATCAGCTTGCTCACCATTCTTGATACTATTGTGGTCACCATTACGTTTTTGGCTCAGCGAGGCAGCATGGTTTGGGGATTAAGTCCTGAGACGCCCCCAAATCCAGCAGTGGTCAAAGGTGGTACCGTGCCTGCTGTGGCTTGGCCTGGCCTCAGAGGCTGCTGGAACTTGTTTGTGGCCCCTTTTTGTTCACAGGGTGGCTGTCTGAGATTCCACAGTAGCCCGAGCAAGGTCACGTTGTTGATTTCCTCCTTCTCCTTGGCAAATACCTGGTGTGGCTTAGTTCTGGAAAGGAAGTATGGGATAACAGGAGATGTCAGTGCCCAGATCAGTCTCCTTTGCCACCTTAGAGCCAGCATACAGAGGCTGCAAGGGAGCCCTAAGGGGGAAGCAGTGTTTTCAGAATGTCTCTGAGAGCTTGTTCAGTGCCTTCAGAGGCTGGCTGTGTTGCACAGAGCAAAGATTGCACAGAGCTATGTTGCACAGAGCAGGATGGCTAATCCTGCCCCTGAAACTATCTCCTTCTGCGGCCTCAAGTACAGCATTTCACCTCTCTGTTGCAATTTTTTCGTCTGTAAAATTGGGATAATGACATTTTACTAACTTGCAGGACTGCTGTGAACTTTAATTAAGGCAGGGTTTGTAAAATGCTTTAATGAGGGAAAGCACTAAGAACAAGTAGATTATTTGGTTAAGCTGGCTGATGTGGTGCTGCCAGACTTGCCCGAATATCTCAGGATCTGTATGTACACACTACAGATTGTTATTCTGTAGGCTTTCAAAGATAAGCATTGCAGGGCTTGGGTCTTGGGCAGGCAGGATTTGTTTTGGCAATGCCTCTTCCCAAGCATACTCGTGCACAGCACTTAAATTCACTGCCCACCTTGTTTTCCTTTATTTTGCCAATGGCAAACAATTTTGATTTACTAAGAGCCACCTTAAAATGAGGTACGAAGCCAGATGGTGAGACAGTCTTCAATACCAAGGACTGAACGCAGAATGTCCTTTCCGATCCCCCGCTTCTGGGTGTAGGGAAAGCCACAGGTACATATGCATTAAAGGTAGGAAACTGAACAATTTATGTACTGCCATGGTAGGTATTACAAGGCAACAGCGTTGCATGCAAATGCCTTTTCTTTAGCGAGTTACATTTTGCGATGGGGCTGCGTGGCCATCACCATGCAGCTACAGACCCTCCTCTGCCTTGGGCTGTAACTCGCTTAAGGTGGCTGAGGCAGAGTTTCTCGCAGGGAGGTAAGCGGCGTCTCCGCAGTGAGCTGCAGTGAAATGGAAGGGATTGCCCCGCCTGCAAGGGTCTCCAACTCTTCACATACGCTCAAACTTCACATCACTACTTTCCCTATACTGGGAAGCCAGCCAGCAAGGCTTTGGGCATCCGGCAGTACCCAGCAGAGGGGTGACCATAGCATAAATCTATTCAAACACAGTGTCTCACAGGTAGAAGTCTATCCAGACACTGCCTCTCATTTTGCATCTTACAGCAGGCAGTGGGTGATAACTCTGTCGTCGTCGGGTCTTTCTTACAGTTCCCTTCGTACTTTTGGGGCCAGAAAAGAATTTACTGTTGTGAGCTGCACTGAACAATTGAGTAAGTGGACAAAGAAAGGCATCCCCATGAGAGGTAGGACTCGGAGCGGTTCTTCAAATCCGACAGCCGAAGGTAATTCAGGCTCAAGCTTTGCCTCTGGTCCCTTAAAGCAACAGAGGCAGACAGTCACAGGGACACTGTGGGGACAATGTGCCTTTCTGTGAGGACCCTTGGCTGTCCTTCTGCATCTACAGAGGTGCATGTGCCACTGCAGCCATGTCCAAGGACTGTGGCCCTACCCCACTCCCTCCCTGCTCGCTTGCTGCCTGCTTGTCCCCCCCAGGAGCACGAGAAGGGACCAGTCCTTCCAGTTCATTCATCTGGAGCAGTGGTGAGGCCTGGGACTCCATATTCTTCTCTGAGGAAGATTTAATCAGTCTGGTTCGTAATACCACCCCGTTGCTCTTTGATCAAGGATTATTTAAGCTATTACTGAAATATTGTGCTCAGACTTCTATTATGGCTGGTATTCACAGAAACAATACTCTCTAGCTGAGCAAATAATGTCGAGCTGTTTGTTTTAGACAGAATTCCACATATTCACTTTCTGTTACTTTCACACTGCTGGTCAGGAACAATGATACTTGTCCAGGGCTACAAATAACTACCGGGAATCATATCTTGGTGACATTTCCAGCAAGCTTCTACGGTGCAAATCAGTTTGCAGCATTTCCAATTCCTAGGCCTTTCTTCAGGAATCAGACATCCAACTGGCTTTGGGGTTTTGTATTCTGACAAGTGCCAGACTTCCTCCCTGTGTTTCCATTCTTTAAATTTTAACCATGTTTGCAAAATGTCAGACGTCTAAATCAGTTTTACTTTTGTCAGATATGAACGATTATTGTCTGGAAAGATCAGCTGTTTGTTTGCTGGTTGTATTACAGACACCTTGGCTCCCAGGTATTCCCAAGATTAAGCACTAGCACAATATCTTCTCCTAATTTTTACACAAGACTGTTCAGAGTAGCGGATACAGAGTCAGAGCAATGATCGCAGACCAAGACTAATGATTTTAAATGTTTGATGTGGCTGTTCAGTTTAGATACTTGGCAACATATACATGGATATGCATTTTTAGAGAAGAAATGCTTAGCATGGCCTGAAAAATCAGGCTGCTGAAGTGAGCTGCAAGTTAGGCATAACAAATTAGTAGATGCTACTGATTGTCATGGACTTAGAGCAAAGTTCCTGTCAAATTCTTTTCTTTTTTTAAAGTGCTCCTGAGAAACCCCCTACTCTCCTTCTTCATTTGTTTGTTTCAATGAAGGTTTCAGAAAGATGTTTCCAAGATACAGGAAGAATAAGAGAACTCCAGCTGCTGCCCCCCTTAGCAGAGAGTATTTGCACTTGTTGGGATCCGTCATGCATTTGAAAACTATTGTGTGGCAAATCAAATAATCCAAATTATTGTTTGCTAATCCAATTAGGCATTTTAATTAAACTGTGCAAAGTTCAGCACTGCTGTGAGTTTTTATATCTGGGTTTTGGTTAATTTTATTTTATAATTTTTTGGGTGTCATCCGACGACAGAGCTCTAGCTCAGAAAAACAAAGGTGCCTGCATATTGGCATACCGAGCAGCTCTCAAATGTTCCCGTCACTTTTCCGCGAACAGCCAAGCCAGATAAAACTGCAGATCCTATCATTAGCAATGGCATCCAGTCATTGCTCTGCCACCGGCGCGCTTCTGGCTGTGTATTTACTTCTGTTTCCTTATGACCTTCAGATAACCTTCTAATTTGGCCAGAATACTCTTACGGGATGTGGGCCCAAACCGATGTGGAAGTTTTGTTACATAAACTAGCAAAGCCCAAGAACAGAGTGAGGGAGGGTGTGCACATGAACTCTGTTAACTCCACCTAAATAAGGAAAACTGAAGTATACCTTAGCTGTAGTTGCTTTGTACTCGACAAAAGAGCCCTACTATTCAAGCATACCCTTCACTCCACAGCATCTTGCTACATCTATTCTTGTGCTTGTGGGAGAGTAGGAAGGGGAGAACGATAACTCCTCTACAGCCACACATGGGAACCCATTCCTTCACACAGGAGGGAGCGCAACCCACACAACACCATCTTCTTCCTACGCAGAGCTGGAGGGAGGCAGAGAACCAACCTTCCTGGGTAGAGAGGTCTAACGAGCGGATAGATCCTGGTGTGCTGCTTTTATGGTTAGCATGGGCTTCGAGCTAGCAACCGACTTCAATACAGGCTCTGAGAGTGTGATCTTTCCTTTTCCCTATGCACAAATAATGCTGTTTCTGAAACTATTATAAGTGCTTGTCCCTCCTGCTAGGCAAGCAGTATGACCATGACTTCTCCTCCTCTGCTTGTAGATGGGATATCAGACCTTGCCCACATCGGGGTGGATGGAAGCAATAGTAATACAGCTCCCTACAGGCAGAGAGGATAGGACAGGCACCCATCTCTCCTGACGCTTCTGGGGAGGGAGACTAGTGTAAGTTTAACTCTCTTCCATGCTGCTACAGCATCAGGTGGACACGCTGGAGAACAGAAAAGCAGTCATGTATTTCTCTAATTTTATTCTTTATTCTTTGGATGTTTACTCTTTTCTTTGCCGTGTTCATATTGCCAGACTAATTTATTTTATTTTTAATTATTTCAAATATTATTTTATTTTGAATGATTTTGAATTTGTTTCATTTTGAATTATCTTACACCTCCAAATGTCTCCTCTAAATCCATCTGTTTCAGGAAGACTAGAATGGGCTCATTAGACAACGCTACCACTTGACGGTGGAGAGCCAGGTTTTGTGCTGGCAGTGGGGTTCTCATCAGCTGCTGATTGACAGTTGTAAAACCATACATTAGCTGATAGCCGAGATCTGTAAGTGCACTATTAACTATGCCTGCCTAAAGGAGGCAGTAGAAAGATTCAAGCCAGAAAGCCAAATGCAATCATCCTTGTTAGTACGATCGTTAGCTCTGTCCTTCATCATCACTGAGGAGGCACTTTACCTGGGACTGCACTTCAAGGCCGCCCACAGACACCAGCAGCCCGGCTACCCGTCTGTAATGATATATTCCTGCTGTGGAAAACTCAGTGCGGGTGTCTCACAGGTTGCAGTGCCCACTCAATCAGTGGTTTTGCTCCATAGTAAGGTTATTTATGACCTGGACTGTGGCTACCTCTCTGCTCACGCTTTTCCCCCGCCGGCCACAGAAGCAGCCAGGGAGCTCTTCTCACCCCTCTTGACACTTGCTCTGCATCTCAGAGCAGGAGGTATTATCTCTGGAGGGTTCCCAGCTCTCTCAGTTGGCTGGGCAGAGCTCCAGTTTGGGATTGCTGCCACGCTTATCTTATCTGCGGAGTTTTTTTGCCTGCAGCCAGGCCTCAAGAGCTTTTGGTCCTCAGGAGTGAGTGGGATTTTTTGGTCTGACTTTTTACCAGAGAAGGCTATATTGCTCTGGGTTCCCTTTCTTGTTTTTCTGTAAACAACTCTGTAGTGTGTGTAGATGTGCCTCCAGGCAGTCATAGGTACGCTTTAAGGAACTCAATAAATACCTCAGTTAGTTACACATTTGATCTTGGCAAGTAGGGAGTTACTTCACTGCGCAAGATGGAGATGGCTCTTGTTATGTAGGTAGATAAGAGGCAGTTTTGCAGAGAGCTACATCTCAAGTCTAGCTTATACCTGGCGATGTTCCTATCTGAGTTATCTGAAGCCTCTAAAGCAAGATCTTTCCGTCCAATGTGCTTGAAAAATTCAGAGTTTTCATCCATCTGAAGAACTTAAGTTTTCATGATTGGGCCAGACAAAAGAATGAAACGCGTGCTTTGTTTCAGCGTTCGAGGGAAGGGTGATGCGCGAGACGCCATGGCACAACATTCAGAGAGAGCACACAGTGACAGAGCGATTCCGGCACTAGGTAAGGCTATGTACAGTTCCATTTCTTCTGTTGCCCTTGGAAAATAAAATGAGATCACCTTTTCTCCCCACGCCTAGGCAGGTCTTTCACAGACACTGTCTGACCGGCCAAGGGGGCCGGGCATTTTCATCCACAACACAATTTTCTGATAAATTGGCATTTCAAAGAACTTGTGTATCAACAAGTAAATGCTCATCTCTGCCCTATTTTTTTTAACCTGAGAGGTGAGTCTTCCTCCCACAGCAAAGAAAACCTTGGTAAACTCCTGCTTGGGAGCCCAGCCGCTCCTAATATTAGCTTGCACCATTACGCAAATGCAGTTCCGGTGTTCCCACACTCTGGGGAGGGATGCGATCCCAGCTTCCCACTGCACCCAGAAGCTGCGCACTCTGCCAGCATTTTAGAGCGGATCACTGTGATCAGTTTGTCTCTGCTTCAGTTCTGACTTGGGTTTCAGTGGCTTCTGTCATTAGATGTACTTGTTGCAGCTCTGTGTTCGAGAGTCTCTCCGCTTCAGTTTTCAAATGCAATAAAACATTAATTGCTAAGAATACGTAACATTGGCTGCTAAGAGAGATGGTGAAAGCAAGATTTTAATCATAATGCTTTATCTCAATGCCTACATGTAAACCTAATAGAGTAACTTTCTGTTTACTTTTTCTGGGTAACTCTATAAACCTGCTCAGCTGTTTCGAAAGACACTGAAAAACCAGCAAACCCTGGTTTTTTCACTTTTAATTTAATCTCCCAGCAAAGCCTCAGAAGGCATTAGAGTTCCTGACAAAAAGTAAGCAGTCCATCATTCAACATTCAACAGACAGACCAGTAGCACACTGATGCTCCTTTCTACTCCAGTCAAATAAAATATATTTGTTCCAGTTCTCCATTAAATAGGAACCCAGCCTGAACACACTGGAGGTTGGATGTTACGGGGTTCCAGGTTGTTAGCCCCTGATGAGTGGCTTGATGGTCCTAGGGTAAGTTTTGTCCAAGTACTGCCCTGGCTGAGACAGTAGCATGGTGCTGTACCCCTGTGGAGGAACAGGTCTGGCAGAGTTGAGATCTCCCTTTTCTTCTCACCTCTCTTCGAAAGTCCCCCTCATCTCCCTGGAGCACAGGAGGGGAGCAGCCACTAACCCCCACTGCCTGCCATAGGCCCTGTTTCAGCAAAGCAGCTAGAAATCTTTCCCACATATCCTCTGTATTACTCGATACAGGGCAATCTCGATGGACAAAAGGTTACAGTGCAGTCTAACTTACCACCTCATTTTGCTCATCAATGAGAATACTTAAATATCCAAACAGAGGACGCTTATGGTTGCCTGCCTGCTAGTACAATTTTTTTACGCCTGCCCCCAAAACTGTAAACATGAGAATCAAACATCTGTTGCGCTTTCAACAGGAGAAGAGATTACAGTGCAGTACAGCTGCAACTATTTTCTGTATTTCTGACACGGATGTTTTTTTCTTAATTGCTAAGAGGTTTAACACAACAATCTTACACACAATATAAAAGAACTTAAATTTAAATAGGCTTACAATTATCTTCACTATATATTAATAATTGACATGACACATGCCTTACTCTTTCATGAGCTGCCAGGGTAAAAAAAATCCCGTCTAGCCCAGCAAACTTCTCTCTGCATGGCTTCACACCAGTGAACAAGAAAAGAATGCTCCCCGAGACTCCAAGCTTCACCTAATGCCACCCAGTGACTTTGCCATGTGTCTGTTTAACAGCCAGCCCAGTCTTAAACCGTGACACCATGACTGCAATTGCTCCCATCCATCACGGTTTAAGGCAGGCGTTTTCTGTGCTGCAGCTGTTAGAAGAGTTCCTATGTTCAAACTTGTAAAGGAGTCGGGCCACAGTGTTTGAAATACATCTGCGCACAGTCAACTGAGTTCAGGTGTGGCTGAAAGCATGCCAAGTATTTCGGAGAAAATACCTATGGGGATTATTGTTCATATAAAAAATGAAGGTATCTAAATGGATTTTATCATTTCAGGCAGAATTCTCTTCACTGGTCACGTTTGATTTTAGTGACTTAATTTTTAGACAGATTTCTTGGGCACTGTAACTTGGACTACACTTAAGGGAAATTTAGGTAAACAAAGAAGTAGTTGTTTCTGTCTCTTCAGCAAAGTGTTACAATACTACCGAAGCTATCAAGCTTTCTTATGAAAATATCATGAAAACATTTTTGTATAATCAAGTGTTGTGATACATATAAGTGATACATATAACATTAATAATCCTTTGTTTTAACTTGCCTTGATCAAGATGTGCTACCCAGCACTTTGCTATATGTCATTATGCAGCCATGCCTTCTGAGTAGCGGCAGTCCTTCTGCCTTTCGATGTTTGTTTTTTAGAGAAAATGTGTCTTTCTGTATCACTGTCTGACTTCGGAAAGATGAGAAAGACAAATTAATTTCTCTGTGTGATTGGGACTCACCGCCTTTCCTCCTGATGAAATTCACAGGATGGACACAAATTTCCTTGCAGTGATGTAAGAAGTATCTTTCTGCATGCGCCAGCCAATCTACATCACTTTATTCTTGGGTTTAGAAAGGGCCTTCTGCAAATACGCCAGAAGCTTTGCCCAGTGACTCCAGCTGGTGAATTGCCATAAGCATGGGAAGATCTCGGGAGAAAGACGAGACCCTTTCTGTGAACAGAATCCTTTTCTACCCTCAGCAGCATCGCGGCTCTTCCTGTGGCCTAAGCATATCTCCACCTTACGCTGCCATCACCTGACAGAGGGTCTAGAGAGAATAAAAATACTTTAAATAAAAATGCGTTTATGTGGCAAGAGAAAGAAAACAGCTTCAGAAGAGCATTAGAACATTCTGATGCCGCTATTGCAAGACAACATGGGACAGTGGGCATTAGCACAGTGCAGGGCAATAAGAACGGGAGAATGTTGGGCAAGAAGGAACCTCTGTTGACAGCATATGTCCATACTAATATTTGATGGAGAAGGGGAAGGAGAGAAGAAACCCCACAAACTCATCAGGAAAACAGCATGTGAGAAAACTAAAGTGATCGAGTAGTTGTTAAGTCACTTAACATCTTTAAAATATTTTTCCCCTCCAGGTCATATGTTACAAAGGGATACAGCTCTCCAACCCTACCGTAGATCTTTTCACTGTCAAATAAACTTGTATTTCTGTCTGACAATCTCGGAAGCTAAAGTCCATATACACACACAAGAGAGGACTGTACATTTCCCCATCGATACGGCATACAACAGAAACGAAAAGCCATGCTGCGGGGTGAATAAGTGATCCAGTCCTCGTTCGATTTTCCTCTTCTGAACACCAATGCAGGTTCCACTTGTGCGGCAGATTCTTGCTCCGTGGGAAGTAAATGGTGTTACTTCATTTTATTCTCAGATTATCAGACAGGTAAAGACTCCATTTTAATTAATATATATTCTATATTCTAAAATGAGCTGTTTGCTGTCTAGGGAAATGCAGTTTCTAAAAAGCAACAGTTACAGAACATTTCTGCTTTATGACGCAACTTTGTAATAATTCAACAGCTTGGTTCCACATCACTCACATTTCAGCAAAACCTATGCTAGATAACCTAAGTTTACAAATTGGAAATAAAGATTTTATTCTTTTTAATTATTACTATTTTTGAACTGTTGGCTCTGATGGTTCAGTCCTTCAGTCCTGATTTTTCCTTCCTGTTTTCTCGTTAGTGGTAGACACAGGACAAATAAACTGACTCGGCAGCCATGTCAGTGGCTGCATCTCTTTTTGTCGCTTTTCCCTTTTTGTTTCATTAGAAATACTTAACTTTTCTTGACTCAGCCCTTCATTTGTTGACTAGTTTGCCTCCAATGAGTTCCCCTTCTTGCAAGTACAGCACTCTGACCTTCTTCCGTCCCTTGCTCTCTGACTCTGAAACAGCCCAAGAGATGAAGGGTCCCAGACTCCACATGAAGAGAGGATCTCTTTTCTGCTGCCAGCTTAACGTCCTGGCAGCAGAACAAAAACTCTCGAGCATCTGACTTGAGCTTCTTTTAATTATCCAAATCTAATGTTATGTTTATTCATTATAACTTTCACCTTTATTTCTCGGATGATTTTCAATAGAGGATGAAGGTTTCCAGCGGTTTTCACAACCTGTTCGCTGCCCCATCGTACCTACGCAAGGTACCATTTAGCATTGCTGTGTCAGTCAAAGGGATTTTTGTTGCAAAACTCTGATCTTACCAATTCCTGCACAGCACAAGAAGCCACGGATATCTCTTTTCCGTGGAGATATAATTAAAAGACACTTAATTACTGCTCGAAAATATTTCAAGGAAACATTAGTGTTTGGGTGTGTGATGTTTGTTTCTGGGTAACATTCTGAGTGCTGTCTTGTAGGCTGCCCTAAGAATAAAATCAAAACAGTTCATCAGTGGAAAGATGCCTCGATTTTTCAGCTGAGCATCTGATACCTTTGCATTTTAACACAGCATTGAAAACTTCTTCTTCAAGGCTTTAAACCTAATCATAGGTTGGAATATAAATAATTTCTGTGAATTGAGGTCAGTACAAACCTGATAAAATCCTCACTAAAGGAAAGAACATCTGATTAAGTCATATTGAACCTGCTTATTAGATGGACGGGAGGCATTGCAAAGTGTTCACTCAGCAAGAAACATTTTCTTTCTGTAGATTTTCTAATGGAAAGTTCTTTGCTCTTACATCTTTATCAACAAACCTCTCTGGATGTACTAGAACAGCTCTTCAAGTGGACACGCTTAGTCTGGACTGAGTCACTTTTTTATTTACTCCCACAGAAAAAATATTTCTTTTTCAGAATGTAAGGATTAACATCACTGGCTGATGAAATTCATGCCTAATGTAACACTGGTGTTATTCCAAATGGAAAAGTATTAAATTTCTTTCCTAATGCAGTTCTTTCGTAACACTTGGAGGAGACAGTTGATGTACTATAAAGGAAAGCTCTGACTATCTACAATCGTGTGGTACCTTTTGCAGGAACACATCCTCCAGCCCCAGCATCATGGCCATACGATTTGCATAATACCTTTCAGCCTATCCCAATTCATATTTCTGTTACAATTGTATAAGAGAGATTCTTAGTATTTTTCTCCGCTGTTAAACAGCTGCTGCGTTTCAGTGTTGGCGAAATAGTTTCACACATAATTTTCATTTGATTTTAATGAAAGTGCTTTGGGATCTCTCTAGCTGAAAGATAGCATAGAAATGCAAATTATTCTTTGCCGCATAAGTCAGAATTACCTTTGCATTTTATTATTGATCTGTATATAAAGCAACCCTGAAAAACAGTGACATTAGGCCTGCTCATAGCCTCACCAGTTATAACTGACATGCTTTCAGGGAAAATAAACAGACAGAACTGCCAACTGCTATGTGACTGTTGCAATCCAATGAGCGTTCACACTGAAAAGTATCTCCTTTAATGATTTTTTTTGACAAAACAATTTAATTTCATGCATAAGTTTAGAAAACAAAACCCAACAAATTCAATATCTGAAAGCCTGAGTGCATGTGTCATAACTCCTCAACTTCCCCCCGCCGAGTTTTATTAACACAGACATTTGCATTCACACCAATACCTGCTCTTTAAATCCTTTTACATAAGTTTCCTCTAGTAATGGCTCTGACGAAACATATCCTGGTAGAAGCCTGCAAAATACAAGTCTTGTTTAAGTCACTTAGTAAAGACAACATTTCTTCAAATCTACAGAAAAATAAACTCTAGCTGCACGCAAATTATATTTAGATCACTCCTTTGCAGATAGCGAAAGCCTGGCAGGCCAGGAAAAATCCATAAATGTGACTGCAGTGACAGGAAGTAAAACAAGAAAGAAGTCTCTGATGTTGAGGCAGCGCGTGCATACCCAGCACGGGAGAAGTCTCTTCACCCGTTGCTCCCCATCCCCATTAGGCGGCTGCCTCCATTACAAAGCTTTCAAAAACCAATCGTCAGACAAGACATGAACAAAAGCAAAACTCTGAATGGGAGAAAGCAAGCAAGTAGTAGGCACTCTAAGAAGGGACTGTAAGACAGAGGTTTCAGCAAACCAAATCGCAAGCAAATAGCGCTTGCCCACCTGAAAACGAAGAGAAGGTGTAGGTGGGTGGAACGTAAAAGTACAGACCCAAACGTAAATACTAGTTTAAATACTTCTCGTCTTGCAACAAACGTATCACAGCATCCTCAGTACCCACAGTTGCTCAAGGCTCTTGTTTCAGGGCTAAAGATAGCTCTGCTGGTAACATGAGACAAAATAACGGTGGAATTGTTTTACTCGAAGAGAGGCTGGGTACTAAGGAACCAGGTTTCTTTCCTCCCACCACCACCTCCTTCCAGAAGATCCTTTACCGCAAGCATTATCTTGTATTGCTCGATATGAGATTTAACGGGACCTCAGCATCTCTACGGCTGTGCTGTAAATACAGGACTGCCTCTCTGGTATGGCCGCTGGCCTGTACCGTGTGCGCTTCTAACGCAAGTCAAGCAAGCCTAGGTTTATGTATTTTAAAGTATCAGACTTCTGTTTTCATGCCAAATGTTGAAAGAGACAAAGGGCTGAAGCCTCACTGCTGAGTCAAGAAGCTTTTTAGCACTGCAAGAGAGTCGCCCGGTTTTCTGCCAGGCCAGTCCTGAGTGATGCCAGACCTCCCTTCCACCCTACTCTCCTTTACACCAGAATTGCTGTAGCTCCCTCAAGAGACAACAGTATTTCTGCTGAATTTCTGACCCTCAAGATCATTTGTGTTGCTTATGGTATACAAAGGAGCTTTATGGGACTGTGATACCTTCACAGTGTTCAAAGCAGTGAAAGAACCCCAAGGTATGCTGCACCATTCAGGATCTGAAAGAAAATTCAAATTCTACCCCTAATGTAAAACGAATCAGGAAAAAAAAAAAAGGAGAGCATCTATAGCGTCTACTCTTGATTGGGAACATTAGCATGCAAAGATGAGCACCTTTCCACTCTGTTTCTATAAAAGCTCTTTTACGCAGCTACAAGGTGCAGAAGGGCTGTGGGGGCATCCCTGCCAAAGACCATGCAGTTTAGTGACAGTCTTGGCTGATGAGACTCTTCCAGACCTGATCCAGCACATTGAAGAAACACGGAAAAGTATGCAGAAGCAGCAGGCAGTTACCTAATACTATCAAATCTCAATAAAAAATGACAAGCTGAGACAATTTTGGCAGGCTTTCTGAATACCTAATAGGACAATGCTTGTGTAAACCAGCCTGGAAGCAAGGTTAAGGGAAATAAATCAGCAGCAGAAAAAAAAAAAAACCCCAAAACTTTAGAAGCAGCGCATTATTTCAGTTTAAAGCCCCTTAGATCACATCTGACCATAGGGTGACAGAATTAGTCCCGCTGATTGTTTCCGCGAGACGTGACTCACGCCCAGTGTTTCACACACGGCAATTCAGCAAAAGCGCTCCCACCCCAGCCGGAACACATAAACGTTTAACTTGCTGGCAGCGCGGCTGTGCCCGGGAGCATCCGTAGCTGTGGATTTGCTGTGACGCTTAAACAAACCCGCACCCCGGCCTCGCGTACCGCTGCGGAAACGAAAGGGAGCAAAAGGCCAGGAAGGCGCCGAGGGGCTGCTTTTTCCACGGGGCCACGTTCTCACGTCCACTGCCTTAAACCACCAGACCGCGGTGACCGCAAAAGGAAATGCGGGAGCGTTTTCACGCACCACGTTTGTGCTCAAGGGACGCAGGCGGCGGGAGAGGCGGCCAGGTGCACCCTCTTCTTCCTCTCCTCCTCCTCCCCGCGGGACCGGCCGCTTCGGGCTCCCCCTGCACAGCCTGCGCCCGGGCTCCTTAGTTCTCCGCAAGCCCCCGCCACGGGTCGCTTTTAAATTCTCTGTTAACTCCCCCCATCTCCTCTCCTGCCCGTCCGAAGGGGCGGGTGCAGCAGCCCGGAGGGAGAAGCGGCGGGGCGGGGGCAGAGCAGGGAGAGCGGTGCGAAGGACCGGCCGCCCCCAGCCCTCGTGTGTGCGCGGCCGGGCAGCGGGTCCCGGCGGGCCACCCC
>VZSC01015397.1:0-70364 GCA_013398225.1 Steatornis caripensis
ATTATGTTTCTGATATGCTGTCTTCACTTTTGTAAAAAAACAAGAATATCATAAGGAAGAGTAATTTCCTCATGTTTTATGGGAAACATAGGTCACCGATTGAAAAGAAAGCTTTATCTACCTGATATGGTATATCTGATATAAAATCAGTTCTGTACATACTTACTACATCTTTGTAGAAGGAACATCTCTAATATATTAAAGCTTTTTTTTAAAAAAAAAAGTAGGTGGTAAGTAAGTTAATGCAATAAAAGAAGTTCCATATTACATGTCAGTGGAATCTGGTCACCAAAAATAGATTCTAGTCCAGTGGTACATATCTTACCATGCTGAAGTTAATTATGAAACTACTGTTGATTTCCATGGGATAAAGGAAACCTTTATCAACAGATACCCTTGTCACCAGAATTAAGAATAGATTTTCTAGTTTGTTTGTTTGTTTTAATTTAATTCCTCTGTTTTGTGTATGTTATGAGGTTTTAAGATTTTAAGTAGAAAAGTATTATTTTATCAGACATAATATGTTGGCCAGCTGTGGCTTTCTATTTGGAAAATGTGGGGAAAGTTAGAAAATCTGAAAATCTATTTAGGATCCCACTGAACTGTATGGAAAATGCATTGCTGTTTAATGCAATTTTAACTTTTGCAAATAAACTAACTAGTTGCCTTTAGCTAATTTGTGAACTGTTGTTCTAGGTTATTTTTTATATTGTGACTTATTTTTGTATCTACTATTATAAAATGCTATGTGTTTCATTTCTGATGTTATAGCCATGACACGTAACCTACCATCCGCATCACTGCTGTGATGTTTTTTGCTCTGCAAGGTGTGGTAGAAATTTTGCTGTATATAGTACATGATGATATGTTATGACATTTTTCTTCATGAGGAGGACGGAAAACTAACTCATGAGTTATTTTATCTCTTCTCATAAGTGAAGATAAATGTCATAACACTGATCAGCCTTCATGTGTTCTGAATGTGCAGATATTTGCATTTTCCCCTCACTGTTCTTCAGGACTGAAGTGGCTGAAATGACAGGTGCAGCAAATGGAAAGTGCTAAGAATGTGTGGGGAAAAGAGAAGACTAAATACTGAAAGATATTAATATCTTATGCACTGCTATGTCATCAGTGAAATAACACTGATGTTATTTCATAACATACTAAACTAGAAATATAAACTTGTAGTATTTCTGTCTGCGTGTGTAATCCTCAGATACATTTAGAAAGAAGAGAAATAATTGTTTTAAAAATTTGTTCTTTGCTGCTTGCCTTTATGTGCTCATACCTGTTGTTGGCTAGAGCTCTGTAAGATTGGAAGGTTCTTACATATCTTGTTCCTGCTAAGGAAGAAATGGTGTGGTGCAGAATTTGGATTTTTTAATTTATTTATTTATCCTTGAACAATCCTTGGTGGTCAGTCAGTATTCAGACAATCTCCTTTTCTAGCAGACTCAATCAAAATACCAGCGCATGGTTCTCTGATGGCATCTCTGTGCCAAGGGAGATTAAGGGATATAATAAGCTTTCCAGCAGGTTTCAGCAGCACCAACCAGCCTGAACTAATACTGCAGCATTTCTGTGGATGTGTTGAAAATCAGCTTTTGAGATTGTGTGTAGCAATGCTACCAGGTGACTTCTAGCAATACACATAAATTTTGCTATAGCTAAATTTTAAACTGTCACTTAAGAGCCTAAGTGCTGGCTTTAAGAGAGGCTGACCACCTGCATTCCCTTAGACCTCATTTTTTCAACCCATCTCCCACGTTTAACCAAAGTCAAACTCAGTCATCTTTTGCTTTACTATTCAGTGCTCTCTGATTAAAAAAAAACCCCTTCATGTCTGTTAATAGTAAGCCTATGATGGACTCTTGAATTGAAGTGGTACGGTAGCTACATGGGGGCAGGTAGTGTGTTACGGATTCCATAAAGATCTTCCCATTTCTTTTCCACATTTCCTTATCCCTAAAGCAAATGTGCTTATGAACTTCTCTGGTATTAAGCAGATCTGGGCATGTCTTGTCTGTCGTATTGTGAAAACATGGAGAATTGCATGCATAAATGTTATCTCCACATTGTGTGTGTTTATCTGCATTCTTGATACTACAGTTAACCATGGCTATGACTAAAGACCAAGAATCACATTCAGGAAATTAAGTTCTGATCTGGAGAAAGTGAGTAGAGAAAAGACGAAACAGAGAACCACATAATGACACTCAGTATTCCTTTGGAAGAGGCCACATCTGGAGGACACTAGGAATTAATGGGCTGAATCTGTCCACTGGCGTTTTCTGCATGTCTTTTAAGGTGACCGGGCTGTCTCACACACAGCAGTTATTACACATTTTTCAAGTTGTAAGGAAGCTTAGGTGAATCTCTCATGGAATGTGCAAAATACTGTCTTACATAATTCTTATTAGAAATATTCTGGTTGAAATGAATGGTTGCATTTTTACTGTTATGCAGGGTTAGGACTGGTATTTGCTCTAGCTTGTAGATGTCAGTATGTGTAAGTGCATTTCTTCTGAATGGTTGGCCTGATGAGGGTAAGGAAGGATATGCAAAGCAGACTCTCTTGTCCAGGTTCCTCAAATCCAAGTGCTGTACAATCAGGAAATGCATTATAGCATCCATTGTTGCTCCAGCAGGGAAAGTGTGCTTTACATATGCAAATACTGCTCAGAAGTTTAACTTAATAATTATCAGCTGGAGTCTCTATTGATGAGCAGCTGAGGCTAATCATCTGCAACAGAATCTGAATTAACTACTACTAGGCTTTGATTGAGCATACTTGTCTCATGCTTGTGGTTACTGTGGCAATTGTAGAAACCTATAGGTATTTTTATGATCTTTTCACAGCTTATAGATATTTGTTTCTTGTACTTTCTGTACTCTTAAAAAACACTGTAAAATGCTGTATTTTAGACTTTTTGTCTTCCTATCTCTTCCAGTGTTTTACTGAGCAGGAGCCAACATAGAAGGGTTTCAGTCTTCTGCTTTACCTTAGAGAGCTGTAATGGCTGCCTGCTGTTGATTATGTGTTCTGCTATATCAGGGCCTCGGAATTTACCTTAACACCAAGCTTACACTTGAAACTAGAGAAGTCTTTGAGCGTAAGATACCAAATGGTTAATGAAAAAAGAAATGCAGCTCCTCCGTAGGAAATCTTCAAATTAACAGATCCCATTGTCTTCCCTCCCACTCCTACTGTACACCAGGGAAATTCAGCTGGCTACAAATACTTACCCTGCAGATATCATTCATATGCCTTTTCCTAAGTGTGCTTTATTATTCACATCACACTCCTACAGTCCCTCCACAGCTTCTCTTCTAATTATTCCCTGCTTGGCCATTCCTATGAATAACCAGTGGCATTCACCCACATTCTGCCATTTAAGGCAGTTAGTAGTCAATCCTACTATGAATTGAATTTCTTGTTTTCCAGGAGGTGTCACAATTTATTTAAATTCATCCACATTGTAACTCTGAAGATTTATAATTGAGTAGCAGAAGGTTTCAGCTTCGGGGCACAGACACCCACTAGACACTGGTTTGTCTCTACCCCATAGTGGAGGCGGTAGATGGGAATGCTTCATGGAAGAGCCAGTTAGGCTAGCTCAAACCAGCTCCACCAACTGCTTAAACTGAGTTGGATGCTTTGCACTACAGGAGGTAGGAAGTGTTACATGACTCTTTGGGTCAGCTAAGCTGTGGGAATGGTGACCTCTGACTGAATGGTGATAATGTCTGCAACTGATCTAAAAGGGGTCATTTTTTTGTGCGCCCAAGTGACCACTGCTAATTGTGTAGTGGCTGTTTATGACAAAAAGTCATTGCTAAGCGATGGTGGGTCATTGGCTTGGTAGAGAAGTGCTTCTGCCAAAAATTCTGTAGGCAGCACCTCTGAGCCTGTCAAGGACAGAAGGGGTACTGACCCTCTGCTCCTGTTACGGGGTTCTCTGCAGTATACTTGCAAAGTGTTGTAGGAGTTTTCCCTGCAATACTTGTTTGGCATCTGAACATCTGCGTGTTCCAAGCTGTCACACTGGCAGTCTTTACCTGCATGCAAAGCTTTTGAAAAGAAAGAGAATAGCCCTCTAGCTTTGCAGAGAAAGAGCTTCCTTTTCTCCTCTCTCTCCCTGCCTTCCCCAACTGCTACAGAAGTGGTTTGCCAAAAAATCAGCATCTTTACAGGAATGGGGCTTGGAGAAAATAACAATTTATCAAGAGCACAGATGGCTTATTTAGAATCTAATAGGTATTAAAGCATTATTTTCCCCAAGCTTTACTCCTGATATTGATAACGTGTTATCTTTTCCAAGTTCCTCTCTTGATAACATGTTATCTTTGTCAAGCCAAGTCCCTGATAAAATCTTATTTGCACTCAGTGCTTACTTTGATAAGACATTATTTTCTTACATCTCCCCTCCCAATGGAAAGGGGGAAATGTTATTTTTAGTCCTTTTCTTGGAGAGGCGTATATTTTGCCAAGGCAATGCAAAGCAGGGAAAGGAAGAATGAGAAGAAAGAAAAAAAGTCATTGTATTCTAACAAGGAAATGAGCAAATAATTTTAAGACTATGGGCACTTGTTTTAAATTTGCTAACAAGCTAACAAGGTCATATTTCATTTGAAAAAACCCAAATAATTAAAAAGAACTACATCCATTTTCAGGAAAGATGTATGGTATATTTAGATTTTCTCTCCTTTTTTCTTCCCACATTCTGTTACTACATGTTTTTTCTTTACCTAGAGTCTTTTCCGGTTAACCATCCCTATCATCTCTGTTAGAAGTACCAGAATTATATTCACTCAGCCAACACATAACGGCTCTCTGCAACTATGCGATGTGATGCCATCATTGATGGTACAATTGCTAACTCTTTTCAAGACACAACCCCTTCCTCTTTGTGTGAGCAAAGCAAATGCAGCAATGCGGTGAGTGGCCCACTCCATTTAGTTAATTAAAGAGACTGGAAGGTGCGTCATAAACAAGGCAGGGGAGCATAGAAAGAAAAGGGACAGCTTTGTAGTTTATGAAGTCAGATCTGCCCTGGAAAATTGTTTCTGTCGCTACCACTGAGTTCGTTACATGATATTCATAAAGCAAAGCTATTACAAGTGACTGCTAACTGTATTTTTTTCCCCATCTTCTGGGTTTTCAGCTTGCAGACTCTTGCATTACAAAAATGTTAAGCGTATACTGTTGCATATGCAGGAGATGAGGTCTGTCCTCTGAACAAATGAAGTGTTGAAAAACTACATCAGAACCATCTCAATTATGCATCCAAAACTGTTATTTTCTTTTGGCATTAATAACTCCAAACGTCTCTGCCCTGCCAGTAAAGAGGGACTGATATTACCACCTTTCCCTCAAACAACTTTGAAAAATAAGTCACTGATCCCTGTGCTTCATTCGGGTATTATAGTGATGAGCATCATAGGACAATGAGGGAATAAATAGGTCTGTTTTCAGAGCAGGGTATGAGTGGTCACAAACTGACTGATGAGCTGAAACAAGCCACTGAACAGCTGTGAGCACTATCCATCCTGTGCACACAGTGATGCCAAGGTTCTTTGGAAATAAAGTGGCAATCATGCAATTAATGATCCTGTCATCAGGCACAGGGGAATGACAGCAAAGACTGGACAGGAGGCAGTCGTTCTCATATTTCCGAACTTCTGAGTCTTTGACTTTAGTGGTGGGTTGACCTCAGCTGGATGCCAGGTCCCCACCAAAGCTGCTCTATCCCTCCCCTCCTCAGCTGGACAGGGGAGAGAAAAGGCTCATGAGTTGAGATAAGGACAGGGAGAGATCACTCAGCAATTACTGTCATGGGCAAAACAGACTCAGCTTGGGGAAATTAATTTAATTTATTGCTAATCAAATCAGAGTAGAGTAATGAGAAATAAAAGCAAATCTTAAAACACTTCCCTGCCACCTCTCCCTTCCTTCTGGGCTCACCTTCTTTCCTGATTTCTCTCCCTCCTCTCCCTGAGCGGTGCAGGGGGATGGGGAATGGGGGTTGTGGTCAGTTCATCACACACTGTCTGCCACTCGTTCCTCCTCAGGGGGAGGACTCCTCACTCTTTTTCCTTTCTCCAGCGTGGGGTGCCTCCCATGGGAGACAGCCCTCCACCAACTTCTCCAATGTTAGACCTTCCCACAGGTGGCAGTTCTTCATGAACTGCTCCAGCGTGAGTCCCTTTCACAGGTTCACACTGCTCCAGTGTGGGTCCCCCGTGGGGTCACAAGTCCTGCCAGCAACCCTGCTCNTTTCTCCAGCGTGGGGTGCCTCCCATGGGAGACAGCCCTCCACCAACTTCTCCAATGTTAGACCTTCCCACAGGTGGCAGTTCTTCATGAACTGCTCCAGCGTGAGTCCCTTTCACAGGTTCGCACTGCTCCAGTGTGGGTCCCCCGTGGGGTCACAAGTCCTGCCAGCAACCCTGCTCCAGTGTGGGCTCGGGCTCGTGTCGCCACAAGGCAATAGGTCCTGCCAGGAGCCTGCTCCAGCACGGGCTTCCCACAGGGTCACAGTCTCCAGGAATCCACCTGCTCCAGCATAGGGTCTTCCACAGGCTGCAGGTGAATATTTGCTCCACTGTGGACCTCCATGGGCTACAGGTGGACAGCCTGCCTCACCATGGTCTTCACCATGGGCTACAGGGGAGTCTGTGCTCCAGAGCACCTCCTCGCCCTCCTTCTTCACTGACCTTGGTGTCTGCAGAGTTGTTTCTCTCCCATATTCTCACTCCTCTTCGGCTATTCTTGTGCAGCAGTCTTTCCTGCTTCTTAAATATGTTGTCACAGAGGAGCTAGCACCGTGGCTGATGGGCTCGGCCTTGGCCAGGGACAAGTCCAACTTGGAGCCAGCTGGCATTGGCTCAGTTGGACATGGGAGAAGCTTCTAGCAGCTTCTCAGAGAAGGCACCCCTACAGCCCCCCTGCTGCTGAAACTTTGCTATGCAAACCCAATACACTTTGGAAACCTGATGCTCTCTGGGTGTAGAGTTTTCGTATCTGATATGTTTAATTTCTGAATCCACTGATTGTAGATGCTGTTTTGTTCAAGGAAAGGACAGTGGGAGGGCACCTCCCTGTATATGGGCAGCAGGCAATGATGTGATGCTTTAGGCTGTAAGTAGTGTAATGTAAGTAATGTAATGTAAGGCTGGTCTGCAGTGGAATTGAGTGGTTGGCTTTTGGGTTCAATAAGCACATGTTAGCATGTGCTTAAGTACGATTAACAGCAGTGGACGTGAACACAGACTTAGCACTTAAAGGAGAAGCTGAAGTGCCTAAGTGCAATTACTATTGCCTAAGTTCAAGGCTCATGGTTGATTGACGTCTTGTGTGGAAACAGTCTCTTCTTACCAATGAACGTGTAATTTAACATATTGTCTCTGCCAAATCTTGAGAAGAGTTTGTGCTTAATGCTGATGGGAGCAGCTTTTCTGTCAGAGCTGAGGAAACTTGTTTGGATGGTACATAAAGGCTTGGTTGTCATTTCTTGTGCTGCCTCTGTCTAGTGGACATCAGCCTTCAGTGCTCTTACCGTGACATCTTTCAGTGGCACAAGTTTCTACCACTGAGACTTGGAAGCATAAGCTCCTATGTGCTTATGTCACATTAGAACGAAGATGTCCTGTGTTCACAGATCAGGAGTAAATTGCTTAGACTGTATTCCTCTGTTAAGATGGTTATTTGGGCAAGGTTTTCCACTTCCAGCTGAGATCACACTGCAGTGATTTACAAAAAGATGTAGGGGAAAAAATTGCCTTGGTGAGTGTGAGAACAGGCACCTTGGGATGCCTTAGCACCTACTTGTGGAGGCATATATCTTAAAGTACTAAACTGTCAACAGAAAGGACTTCATTCATAGCTGCCTGTATAACCAATACCTACCAGAGTATCCAGCTGAGCAGTAGTGCATAGAGTTCTAAGGTGTTAGATGATTAAAGCTGAGCTAGAGCTCCAAAAGAAAAGAGATAGTTTATCTGCTTACACAGAGCTTTTATGTCTCTATAGTCCTGACTGCAGTCGTCTTATTTTTCTTTTCCGTTAGGGTCCTTGGAGTTCCCTACAATGGTCTTTACGGGGAAAAAAGTAATTGTGGAATGAACCTGAAATTATTTCACTTGTGGCCTTAACAGGGGGAAATTCATGACGGTGGTTGTCTGCTATCCCAGTTCTTTCTG
The DNA here is from genome assembly GCA_013398225.1 of Steatornis caripensis. Taxonomy (NCBI): domain Eukaryota; kingdom Metazoa; phylum Chordata; class Aves; order Caprimulgiformes; family Steatornithidae; genus Steatornis; species Steatornis caripensis. The sequence continues at coordinate 8,206 of VZSC01015397.1, forward strand.
CAGAATGTTGGCTTTTGGTTAAAATTGTTATACTGCTAGTCCTCAAAGGGTCCACTGATAATACAAATTTTCAACTGTGAACAAATGTGAAATGCAGGAGTGGTGTTTTCTTATATCTGTAGTCAGACAGACTGAAACATTATCTGTGAGCAGCATAACTTCCTCTTATCTCAGAGGCAGCCTCGAGTTCACTGTCATCAGTTAATTCATTATAAAGACATTACACACTATTAGGCAGGGGATGAATAATAGCTAAAGCACATAGAAGCCTCTAGGCCTTGTAAAGATGCCAAAAAACAAGTAGCTTGCACTTAAGATAGCAAAAGAAATGTAAAAAATTAAGGAAAAATATCCCACAACATACTACATAAATTTTCCTGCCTCAAGTTAGTTCCTAACAAAATTCTAAGCATTTGAGTTCAGATCAGGGTCATCTGAGAAACTCAAGATCCCTGCTTCTGCACTTGTCTTCTCCTCTGAATCAGGGTGAATTTTTCTTTCCTACACTCTGCTTCTTTCTCCCATACTGCCCAACTGCAGGGATCTGCAGTTAACCTTTGGCTAAACCTTGTTTGCTCTGTGGCTCTTTCCCCAGCAAACTTCCAACACCGCTGGGTCCTTTTCAGGACTATCACTTCTCCAAGTCTGATAACTACAAAACTAGGAACTAGGTGTTAATGCTTATCCTTTAGGCTTTGTATGTAAGAAAATTCCACTGCTTCAGTCTCTCTCCTTCCAAAGAAACTGTACTGGATTGCTTTCTATAGGGTTTATTTCTTCCAGTGTCTTAAGGTGCTCTGTTTAAATAAGGTTTAATGAGATGTCTTGCCTTAAATACAGGTGACCCCACATCTGCAGAAGCATTCAATAATCCATAGAATTCATAACTTGGATATTGTCAAGTTTTCTGAATTGTTTGACCTACTGTGATGATAAGTTATTGACTGTTGTCAACCATGAAATAATAATTCAGGTTTGTGTTTGGATTTTGTTTTGTGGGCAGAGGAATTTTGTAGGTAATTTTTATTTCATTGGTACAGTTGTATTAGCACAGAAAATCTGAAGTAAAAGGCCTGAGACAGATAGAAAAAAAAAATCAGGGACTGCCAAGGCCCAAAAATAGAGCAGTAACCCCAAATGAAGAATAAAAAATAATAGCTTTATTATTATTTATTGCACCATTCAAAAGTGCACAACTTGCTTCAGAGCACAGCAATATTCCTTGCAGTGTTCCCTGGGAGATCTTGTGTCCCAAAGTCACATAGACCTCCTTAGGTGTTATGTTATTTTATTTTGATTTAGATTAGATCAAAAGTGCCTAGACATCAGCTCAGAGCACTCTGCCAGTTGCTTAGAACTATAAAACTCAAGTGCAGTGCAATCAGACTAACTCTTCTACCAAGCAGCACAGTCAATCAAATGTTAGTGGTCACTCACATTAGTCCTTCTTCAAAGGTGAGGAAAAACAGGGTCCTTGCTTTGCCTTGAAAATTGATCAGAATCCGATCAGCGTTAGCATGTGTTGGTGTTTACCTACTAGGCAGTAGCTCCTGAGGCGTTTTGCCATGTCTGTATGTTGACTGAGGTAAAAATGTCTGGTCTGGTAACAGAACTAAATCAAATACTAGTACCTCCCAGCAGCCTTGCCAGCCTCAGATGTGCAAAATTTACAAGCTACACAATCTCAACATTCATGACAAAAAATATTTTATTTCTGGGTCTTAAGATCAAACTCAGTTTGCTTTTGATTTTATGCTTTTCTTTCAAATAGATCGTGGAATTGTCACGTTACCATTCGCAGCAGGGAGTTGGGGTGCTATGAATATACCAAATACATCAAGATTCACCTGAGAATAATCGACAACGTTAGTAACAGAACTTGACTTGTCCAGCTGTATGAACCCTGAGGAGATCATCCCAGCAAATGTCTTGGACTTAGCACTTTGTAACAAAACACGGATAATTTTTATAGTAAAACAATACATTTCAAGTAGTTATATATTTCAGATCAAGAAGCTAACTGGTTGTATAACTCCTGACAAGATTGCCTTACTGCCTTTTACATACCAGCAGAAATACGTACTACTGAGAAGATAGTAGTGGAGTTTACTGGCATTTAAAGCTAAGGCTGCATAAACACTGAGCTGGTCTTAGTTGCTGCAACTTCCAGTCTGAGACAGTGAGGTGATTTCAGTTCTTTTCTCAGACTGTGCTTTTTTTTCTAAATATTGTGTAGAAACAGTTCAACTGTTCAACATAAGTATAGCTACAATTGTTCAGATGTACAAAATGGTATCTTTTTTGTTAATTTTGAGTTTTGGCAGAACAACATTTATGACCTATTGATTTATGTCTACAGAACAGCTAAAGAGATGTCTACATTTTTTTCATATTTTGAAATTTTGATGAATGTTGTTCTAAGAGATTTACTTCCATATCTTGCTACCTTTACAAATTGCTCAGTACCTTTTCTGGTAATTATTTGAGAAGATAGAAGAATCCAGTGATAAGACTAGGAAGAGATAAGTAACATCTCTGTTATACTGAATATTCACCAAGTAGGGAGTTATGATTGCCAGTGAAGTCTTTGGCTAGATTTGCATTTTAATTGTATGTCTGATGATAACACAGGGTGGTTGTTGCGTGGGTGAGTAGGGGTGCTGTTTTTCATTTTATCTGAGAGTGTCTACACAATACACTCTTGCTGTCCAGTAATAGGAATGCAATATAATCATATCCAAATGAGTTTTAGTCTTCTATCTTGGGTATCAGCAGCTGAGAAATAGCACAATTTCAGTTCCATGCCTTCCAAGCTGGATGGAAAAAGATAACTTGGTATTTTATTGCATTTCTAATTGTAGCATGCCTCTGTCCTTAATGTTGACATTTCTCTATTGTTGCACCCATGATTTTCAGGCTTTTCAAGTCTGTTCATTTAATTTTTAATAACTATTTGCTTGGGTATTCAAGTTCCAAAGTACAAGTTCCAAGCTTCAGAATCTGTCTTGAGACGTTTTTCAAGCTCAGATTTATCCGTAGCTTTGCTAATGGTAAAAGTAATAGATCAGAATTTTTTTGCAGGAGAAAGTCTGCAAGCAAATGCAAGATATTCTATCCAAATGTTCTGTTAAAACCAGGGTAGCTATTTATATGGGTAACTAACAGGAAGTATGTACACCTGTGTAGCTCAACAATGGAAATTAGAAATGAGATTTTCACTTCTATAGCTGTTTTTTCATGAACTCAGTTTAAGAGGACTGCTCACCTTTCATGTAAATATGAAGCAACAGAAGAGAGCAAGCAATGAGCAGATTTTTATAGCAGGGCCATAGTTTTGAGTCAGGGGCTGCGATAGGTACTTGTTAAGGAGAATTGCTAAACAATAAATGCATGATTTCCATTTTTGAAACAATTCAGGCTGGTGTTTGTTTGATAAAGCCAAAGGGACTCTCTGCATTGTAGAAATTATTAAATAGTAAAAATCTTTTCTAATACATGCAGGCAGAAGGTTATTTCAGAGAAATACCTTAGTATGAGATACTCACGTATCTTCACTGTATAGGCATGTCTTGCTAATTATGACACTGTGGATAACTCACTGTCTTTTGTTTTGTTTCAATTTGATTTCAACTGAACTTTTTTTTACCACCTTTCAAGCATTTGTACTCCGTGTGTGTATATATAGCTTTATTAAAGTTATGTGAACGTATGTCTCCTTTGAAAACACATCAGCTGCTTCCCTGTTTGCTCGCTTAAAATTTGGTAGCAATAATGTACTGGGAACTGATGGTAGAATGTGTTGCAGTTGTTGTCTTTGGTTATGGACCTTGGTTTCAGGTTAAGTTATCTTTTTTATACTTTACCTCATTTTTTAATGCTGTTTTGAACAAAGAAGATACGTTTTGAAAATACGAAAATTAAGTGTTTCATATTTCTGGAATATAGGTTAAAGGTGTTGAATTGAACCATTTCAGTTGTTTTCCAAATGCCCTTGTTGCCTTTCTCAGCCAAAATACTTTCCAGAATTTGACCCATATGTATATTGAACGTTTGTGTCCTTCTGAACCTCTTCTTTCTTAGCAAGCATATAATACTGTGTTGCTGAATAAAAACCATCTGGTTCTCACATGTGAATCAGCTGGGGCTACTGTTTGGCACAAAATAGTAACCAAAATGCTCTCGCTTGACTGTGAAGGAAATGGGGAACAGAAAAATTGTTTAGTCCTGCATAGATTTCTAAAATATATTTATACATTAATTGTCTTTGAATTAAATTCTTCTGTTCTTGACTGTCTTCCCAGATGAGAGCTTGGCAGGCAGCCCTATCCAGAAGAAAAGAAGCACATGCTTATCTTTCAGTGTGGTTTTAAAATTAGGAGGACCTGTAGCTCATACAACTTCATCACTTGTCCAAGTTTACCATGCACTTAAGCATTGCCTTGAAGTGCCAAGTCCTTGTAAAACGTGGCTGTATTTGAAACACATCCCTGCCTCACGATGCTGACATAAAAGGAAAACGCAACTTCAAGTGTATTCTGACAGAAGTGTTTTGTTTCCTTCTCTCGCAGATGGGAAGCCAGTGTCACTGTCACCACTTGAATCCCAGCCCCACAGTCCTCGGTACACGGCATCCAGCCAGCGGGAGCGCGAGAGCTTGGAAGTCCGCATGCGGGAGGTGGAGGAGGAGAACCGCGTGCTTCGCAAGCAGCTCAGCCTGGCACAGAGTCGCAGCCCCTCGCACCACCGCGGCAATCACTCCAAAACCTACTCCATGGAAGAGGGGACAGGCGACAGTGAGAGCCTGCGTGCTGGCATTGTGGCGGGGAACAGCTCTGAGTGTGGGCAGCAACCAGCAGTGGAAAAATGTGAGGTAAATAAACAAAACGAACCTGCCAGAAACAAAGCTTGATAGACTTGATCCTTTAAGCACATTGCATCCCTGTCTCCTTCACCCTGAAACTTTCTGCTCAGAAACCAGCCTCTTAAAGAACTACTGGGCACGGCATTTTAGATAATTTTTAATTATTCTTTTTTAAGAAAACTTTTAAACACTTAATCATTTGAATATCTTTTTAGTTATTATTTGATCAGAGTTTTTGTCTTTTTCATTCTTGTGTCCCCAAACCTGATGTAAAAATCAAAGCCTTGTTCCAAGCTGACTTCGATACAGTTATGCTGATAAAGACCTGCGGGAAACTGACCCCATGTGTTTCGAAATTAAATGAAAGTGCCACAGTGCTTTGAAAAGCTTTATTCCTTTGTTTGTGCAACTGTACTAGAGCAGTTCAGGGTTTACCATTAATTAAATTGTGGCTTATGGAGCCAGCCTGTGCTTTTGAGTTACTTTCAGGAGTGTCTGAATGCTACTGTGGAACCACCTGCTTTGCATGAGCCACGCTCAAGTGCGGTTAGCTGCAGGGAACAGGAGATCGGCTTCTAGGAAGATTTTGGGGGGTTATTTTGGTTTGGTTTTCCACATTTTATGCCAGTAGTTTGTGGATGTCATCCAGTTATTTAGTTGTCAGATATCTGAATGATGACAGTTCCAAACATGGATAGATCCAAAAGAGAAAGTCTTGCCTAAAGGTCTTGTGCCAATCCCAGCTGGTGAAGATATCAAAAATAATTCCTCCATTTATTTCTACAAAGAGGGTAATACCGTATCACTTTTTATGTTGCCTTCTGCCACTGGGAAGATAAAAGTTAAAAGTTGAAAAAAAATAAAGGACTGAGAAAAAGAAGTCTAATTATCTCTTCAGATAAAGTCTATTTAATGGGCAAATATCAAATATCATTTAAAAAATGAATTACTGCTTTCCAGTCGGACATCTTTGTCCATCCATGTGGGAAAAGGAACCAACATTATTTTAAGGAGAGGGAAAAGGAGTCGTCTGTTTTTCGTTTTCCCTCCTCCCAGTAATGAGTGCCTGATTTTCGTCCCTGTAAGCATTTTGACATTTCTTCTGAGGGAAGGTTCAGGCCATCAATAAGCAAACCTCACTTCTCCCTTATTATCATGCCAAGGAGTGACGAGCTGAATCTCGGTTGTTGGTTGTTCGATGTACCAACCAATTTGAGACACAAAAATAGCAGCTTAAAGGAGAAATAGTTTAAGTGGCCTTTCAGTTTATAATGTGTTTTGCCAATAAATTTGCTTGCTCAGTGTGGTTTAGCATTGCCTCCAGGCAATGGTTATATGAAATACAAAACCTCACTTTATTTGCCAACCCTCTATCTCACCGCACACTGTTTTGATAACGAAATAGCTTTTCCTTCTCTTTCTTAAGGAATCCACTCAGTAATTCAGTAACAGCAGTAAAGTTAAAATTAAACTTCCTTATTATCAGATTTGCCAGAGGTCTCATCATTTATCCTATTACTGTAGAGTCTGGTTCTGTGTTTGTGTGAGTGGTATCTTGACTCCATTCACCCTCTGTTGTCAGTGTTTTAGTGGCGTAAACTAAATCTTTTTTAGCCTCTGACCCTGGAATATATCACAGCAAGAGTCAGCAACTTGGGTAGAAAGAGGCAAGGGTCCTGAGAAAAAGACTGGGGCTCTTGGGGAGACGAAGAGAGCTAGGAATACGTTGTTTGTTTCATTGAGGCAGTTCTTTGAGATTTACCAAAGCTGACATTTCAGAGTCTAATTTGGGATGGTCTTTAGTGATAATTAAAACATTTGAAAATGCAGTTACAATGAACGATCATTAAATAAAGCATAATCTGTGTGATAATAATTGTGATCTATATCAAACAATAGTGGGTTTGTTGCATTCCAGCCACCACGTCCTACTCTGTTGTACCACAGGAGAGCTCTTCTGATACTATAAAATGGACTAGCATTATATTGCAAGAAAAAGTCAGGAGTTCCATCCATGGGCATTTTCCCTGGAGGGAACAGATATCTGTCATAGCTTCCCAGTAGGAGACAATTTTAACACAAACCTTGGAAATACAAGTAAGAATCGTCCTTACAAAGACATAAGGACAAATAACAGGCTTCAGAAGAAGAGCATAATGCTGATGGAAGCTAACAGAATTATATTACTCTTTCTTAAGATGTTTTTCCAGTATCTTTCCAGCTTGTGCCTCCATAAAACTGGGCATTTAGTTCGAATTAAGTGTGCATTTATAAATATTTTTTAAAGAGATTATATGTTAGAAAAGGGTTAATTAGCAGTGTAGCATTTAGTAGGTTAGCAGAATACTTAACATTTGAAGCCTTGTTACAGGCCTGTTTACATTGTTACTATTCTCAAAGGTTTTGCTCAATAGCGTTAAGTGTGTAGTGCTCCAGAGCCACAAAGAACAGGCCCCCACTAACTTAAGAGCTTAAAACACAGGAAAAGCAGATGTTACCTGCCTCTGGGAAACATTTGTAGCATATTTACCTTTTTGTAACATGCTTTTACTATCACTTAACCACATTGAACGATTATTTATGAAGGATTAAGTAACTGCAATGGAACGCCTGGCTAGGACTACTAGAAAATTATTGAAGAATGAAATGCTTTACCAAAGATTATTTTTAGCTGTAAGAACTAATGAGAGTTTGTTAAGCTCATTATTTCACCATTCCAAAAAATAGCTTGAGGAGAAAAAAAATAAAATCTGTTTATCTAGGTCTTACGTAGTACCTTATATTCCTTGTCAGCATGGGATCTAAGACCCAGTTCTTCGTGTGGTTTTGGGTATTTCCTTCCCATTGATATCACCCCAAAGCAAACTTCCATGAAATAGTGCTTTGAGATACAGTCCTTCCAGGTATGTATTGGCTAAAGTAATAGTTTCTAAACCATGTTGGCATGCACCTTGTTATTATTAGACTCTGTTTCCTAAAGAAGCTTTGATTCCTTAAATGCCTTTCAGTACCTGGGCCTGAGAGCTCCCTAAACTATTTAAAATCAAAAATAGTTCTCCTTGTCTCCCTGATCCGCAAGCTGTAGGAAGAACAGCTTGATTGACTTCCAAAGTGTTTTGATTAGCTATTAATATCTGTATGTATAAACAGAGAAAGAATTCATTGAGTCTGGAAAGCAAGATGTATCATCATTTAGTCTGTTGCTGCAGTGAGTTCCATTGTCTAAAAACAGCTCCAGTGAAAGAAAGGCCTGTGTCCAGACTTCTTGCAGCATCTACCAGTGATGAACATGTCTGTTGTCATTCAGTTTAAAAAGAACGTTGTAGGAGGATGGGCACTTTTGAGGAGCTCAGTTTAGTCCCCTAGTGAATTCTGAATATCCAGGCCAGTGTTTGACAACTAGAGTTGTCACATATTGTAAACAATGATGAGCAAGTGTAGCATGCAGAACCTTGGTGTGAGATGTTTGGAGGGACATGTTGAATCAAGCAGACAGGCTGCCGCATGTTATGGAAGTTGGAAGAGTTTGGCTTATGTGACTTCACTCCTAGGTGTTAGCTGCAGTCATCAAGTCCAGAGGTTGTGTGAATCACAGTGGCCAGTTGTGGTGGGATACAATCTTCTAGCCATCTGCAGATGGAAAATGAGGGGAGAGCTGTTATGCTGCTGACCAATTTCATAATCTGGGAGATGATGCTTACCGTAGTATACTCAGGAGGATGCAAGTTCTTTGAAGTGCTTCCTTCTTCCAGCCCCTATTGCCCTATCTTGCCAGGATTTGGCTACAGCCAGCTGCTCTCTATCCAAACATATTTGGAACAATCATGTAGAAAACTGGAAATCAGGATGCAAACATCTACAGACAGTCCAAGTTGTTGACCTCATGTTGACGTATAAATTTTCCCAATGATTTTGTTTAATAGTTAAAATGGTTAAACTCAGGAACAGACTGAGTCTTGCAGCATGCTTCGGGCAAAAACTGAAAAATAAGGCCTAGGTTTCTATTCTCATTGAGTATTTGCTCTTCCCTATAGCTGATGGCAGGCAGGAATAGAAGTGATACGTAGTATCAGACACCGTAGAAAGGCTGAGCAGAAGGTACATGGATGCCTGAGTCTCTGAACTGGATAAGGATATTGAGAAGAGCAGCAAGTGCTGTCTTCTCACTGTGCCCTGTCTGAAACAGCGTGCAAGACAACAGCACCTGCTAGAAGACAGAAAGGAAAGCATGTTTTTAATTTTGAAACAAACTGATCTAGGAAAAGGAGAACAGATGTGGGCAAGTCGTTGACAGAATAAACTGATTTTGAGGGGAGTTGTAATGTGGAGAGAGAGAGAGGCTATGAGGAGAGCTTTTCTGGCAAGCAGAGGTAGTACAAAATGATGTTGGCAGTGATGTGACAGTGCTATCCTGTCAAAACCCATAAAATGATTGTCTGGCCCAGTGTCTTCAGGTGAAGTGTTTAAAGCAGGCATGAAGCTATTTATTTGTTTTTAATTGGAATTGGAGGGAAGGATCTTAGGTCTTTCAAGAGCCTGAGAAAGACCAGGTGGCAACCAGAGAGGACGCAGTGCGTGCAGTGTCGGGAATCTGTGCACCCACAGCAACCCGTGCCCATAAGTATGGTACAAACCGCTACAGCAATAAAAGTTGTTAATCAGCAGCCTCTGTTTTCCCCTATTGTTATCACAAGAGAGAAACACAATAAATTTTTGCAAAGTGCTGAGCATGCTCAACTCCCATTGACTTAACAGAAATTTAAAGTACTGAATACCTCACAGAGCTGTTGCCAAAATGTACTGCAGTATCTTTTCTTTCTCACACCTCTCTGGACAGACAGTTGCCTTATTAATTCAACTCCTCTTAAAACCTCAGATCTTCAATGGGCCTCAGCTTGTGAGACTCTAGGGCTGGAGGCAGCTGCGATGTGCATGTGGGGGTTGCACAATGGCACAGCCGCTTGACAATTACATAATTTGAATTGTGCCCTGTACCGGGTGATGTTAATGGATAGGGCTATGGACTCTTTAGACGTGCCCAACACATGCCACCTCTTGTGTAAATCTGCTTCTGTTACAAGCCAGACTTCGGGAATCTATGGCTACGTGAGGAGGCAGAATTCCTCATTTGTTCTCTGCGTAGTGGGCTTTCTGTGGAAAATGAGAGCTGTGTGTGTGAGAAACCAGCTAACCAAGCTTCAAATGGAAGCCGAATGAGGCTTCCCTGCAGTTTCACATCTGTGTCCCCAATCACAGCTTTGTGCTGCCAGCACAGTGAACTCTCCTTCATTTCTGTGACCACTAAGAAACAGAAAAATACAGAAGCTGGAGTCAAAACTTGCTAAGATTAATTTTGTTTTGTCTGCAGGGAATAGCAATGGCTAATTTTAAAACCAGAGAAGAGTAACTTAACAGCATTTTTCAAATTATTACTTACTACCTTAATAATAATGACTATAGTGCCTTTTCAATTTTCACTTTCCTCTTGAAGAGACATTTTAAAAAGGAGGTAAGAAGGCATGGAATAAGTGAGAATTTACCAAGTTGCTGGAGTGGGGAGAACATGTATGTGGGGGTTGTATTTAACTTTGCATTAACACTGCCCAGTACAGCCCATAGGAGTAGTCACAGGCAGGGACGTGACCACCCTCCGTCACAGCTTGTGTCGTATCTTGTCACTGGGATGCACCCAGCCCCTGGCAAACCTATTGTCGTACTCATGCTTGTCCATCAGAGCTTGGTCACCCTCTCCTTAGTAGTTGTCCTTAAGATGGAAGTAATGCAAACTTTCGAAGAGCATATCTGCTTCTAATTATCACACATAATTTTAAACTTTAGTTCAGAAGATTAAAGTGTCTGCATGTTTGCATACTCAGAATTTTGTGTGCTGCTAAATGGGGGGGGTTGTGTGTGTGTGTGTACACGCGCGCACACATATGCTCTTAATAGCTAATAAATTAATTCTGTTCAGACATCTGATGTAATTTAGGGATAGTAATGACTTTGGAATTATGATGGTGTTATAACCCAATTAAGATGTTTTTAACAAACTGCCTCTAGTGGGCTGCAAACAGCTGCAAAACACCCACTCAAATCTTTAACAATCACCCCACTAAATAGTAGCACTGTCACGTATGTGCTCTCCTTAATGAATGATAGAGCACAGGAGCAGTCTTTAAATTTTGTTCTTTTTGTTCCCTTTCTTCCACAGACCATCCACGTTGCCATTGTTTGTGCAGGGTACAATGCCAGTCGGGATGTTGTCACACTTGTCAAGTCTGTCTTATTTCACAGGTAAAGTTAGCTTTCTTTTCTTGTATATCTGTGTCATGGTTATGGCTAAATAAGCTTTTTTTACATTTACTCTCTTACTTCAAAAGAAAGTCAAATTCCGTTCCCTCGTTGCTTTTTCTTTGGAAGGAAGGAAGCATGAAATTTGTGACCACCAAAAATAGATTCACCTGTGTAAAGATTTCTGCAGTGAAGTAGAGGGATCAGAGATCCACCTGCTACCCCGTTGCATTGTGGGAATAGGGACAGTATCTGTCTCTATTGAAAAGCATCTTCACACTCCTGAATGTTGTAAAGTAATAATAATAGTAATAACAGCGTTGTATTCATTTAGTCTATTTCTGGTATCAGTATATGGCACAGGTGTAGATGGTAATCTGAAAGCCATACACATAAATGCACACCGGTTACTTGCATATCCCAGCTTCCCAGTCAGACATTTATTTTTCAAAGTAAGCCTGTTACTATAGTCAGTATTATTTCATTAAAGTCAGGTTATTTATTCTGGCTTTGGAAGAGCTACTTGCAGCCCCTCAGAAGGCTTTGCAACATGGTTTTAGCACACGGGGCACAGTTAGATCCCAAAATCGAGAGGCATGAATGTACAATGAAGACAAAATAACCAATTCCCTTAATAAACAGCAACTCCAGAAAAAGAGAAATGGTATTAAACTGTCTGTGGACGTATGTGTATATTCCTTGTCCATTATAGTAATGTGTTTCAGTGATATTTTCCAACAGTGTTGCAGAAAGTGGATTAAAATAGGGAAGTGAGGGACTAATCAGACTGTTGTACTGAAACAGGACAAATATACTAATAAAACATGTGTAGAGTATAAGAGTTTACTAAGGAGGTAGTTTCAAGATTCTGCTTCGTACTGAATGATATTCTATACCAGGGAGGATGACTCTTGTTCATGTCGTGCGCTAATATCTTCTTATAGCTAGCTGGAGTGGGGCATTCCAGTCCCCCACCTTGCTCCTTACGTTTGCCTCCAGTTCGCTGCTGGAACAGTCTTAGTAATCCCTCCTTTACAGTAGTTCTAGTACACCATTTTTTTGCCCATTTTTTGTAAGCTTCATAGAAGAATGTAAATGCTCACCTTGTACAATGTGGAAAAAGACTCAGTAAATATTGTTTTAGTGGTTTGGTTGGAGTGCAGGTAGAGAGGGGAGATTCTCCAAAATATGAGAGCAACTGTCACTATCAACAGATAGCCTTTGCAGGTCTTTCCAGAAGTAGCATGTTCATGTTAGATGGGGGCTAGGAGCAGGAAACACAATGCTAAAATAAGTGTAGGTAAAGCAAAACAACAGTAAAAACCTCTATCATACTCTGCGCAGAATTTTTCTGAATGTTAAAATCCTGTTAAATTTTAAAACTGTATCTGTTTCCAGTTAGACTTCTGAATCATTCAGTGTAAACTGGCTTTATATTGCAAGGACGTGGGGTGTTTGTCTATTTTGATTGTTGTTTCTAAGGGATTTCTTGCAAATATGCATTTTTGTGGTGACATGAGTTATCCTAGTGGTTAGCTTCTCAGTATTTTTCTCACCTAGTACTTGCATCCATTGTGAGAAGATTCCAATATTCTGTATGTTTCCAAATGTGCTGTAAATAATAGGAATCTCACAGTGCAAAGGTTTAAACAGTCTTTTTCTCCGTTACTTAAAGGAAATGTCCCTGTTTTACATAAGCCACTCATCTGAACAATTAGCAAACTTATAAACAATTCTGCCATATAATGGCAGAACTATGTAATTTAGAAATGTATTTAATTAAAAATATGAAACCAAAACAAAGGGAAGTAACATTGATATTTCTAAGTCTGCTGGATTCTGCCCTTGTCAAGAACACATTTGCTGTTCGGTTAGCAGTACTGCTCATCTCAAAGGATTTGTCTGGCTCAGCAGAGGTGATCAAGATAAAGTCCACTCTAGCTAATGAAACTTTAGTACAGTTAGTTACATTCAAGATAACCTATCTATCTCGCTTATTTGTTCAAAACATACTAAAGACATACCTAAGTCCATTCCTGCCTAGAACTAGCTTTTCTCACTAGGCATTAAATTGTTTGCTAGAAAGGGTAGATGTGCTCAAAGAAGAGACAGAGCTTCTTACAGACATTTCTTCCTTATCTTCTAGAAAACACAGGCTTCTTAAGCATCTGTTGATGCTATGGCTACATGTGCAGTGGGCCATGCTTCAGAAACACTCCTTTCTTGGATCTTTGTCTTTGGAATGGCAATGGTGAAGAAGGCTGGAGAATAAACAACAAACTCAGCTGAAAATTGATTTAGAAGCAAGATTCCTTGAATTGGTTGCCATGTGCAAACAATTTTATCTTGAAGACTGGTATGCACTTCGAAAATTATGATGATTGGAAAGAAGGCTTCATTAAATTACCAGGATCTATTTAATTGTAGGAAAGAAGGATGGAGACAAGTCATGATACTGCATTAGGAATTAGGAGAGTTGGAGATGATTGGTTCGAATGGTGGATGCTTCATGACATCAGTAGCAAGTTCACCATCTGGCTTGAGGCTCATCAGTGAAAACAGACATTGAAATGTCTCTTCTTCTAACACCTAAATGTGCACCAGAGAATGCATCCTAGCTGGTGTGGTCCAATAAGCCAAGCAAAACAGACATTTGAAAGGACTGTGTGTTTTCACTGGAGAAGTCGTTTGCTTGTTTTATCCTAATCTCTGAAGTAGAGAGCCTGAGGCAGGGCCGACTTGGAGCTGGAGGAGCTTCAAGCAGCGTCTTACAGGGGCCACCCGCCCATGTAGCCCCTTCCCCTGCTACCGAAGCCCCACCACATAGACCCAACACAAAAACCCTGAATACAATCTACTGGTTAAACAACTGGCCCCTCAAAGCTACCATGCTTAATATGTTCATCTGTTCGTGCTGCACATCACTTGGCGTTTGCTGTAAGAGAACTGATTTCACTGAATTTGTCTGGAATTAGGGGAGATGTCATGTGCTTTTATTAGCATTTCTATCTAGTTTAGTAATTAAAGCATGTTTCAGCTGTGCATTTTCATACAAAAAGAGATACCTGAATTCCCTACTTCTGTAGGGAATTCCTAGTTCTCCAATAGAAGAATTCTGAGAAAAGGAGGCCATGTCAGTCTAATCATCTTCCCTCCATGCGCTAACGTATTGATATACCCCCAACTATGAGCTAGCGTGCAAGATAGAGAGACACAGAACAGCAGGGGTGCTGGGTCATTAAGACTAAAAACTACAGGACTTTCTATAGATGGAGTGTGCTCTCTCTTCTCTCTTGTGTGGATGTACAGCAAATCCTGCATATTGAACATTTCAGCTGTCCCCAGGTCTAAAAAAGCAAGTTTCTGATTCTAGGCATACCATATATATCGTGAGAGTTAGGCAAGCTACTCGTTCATACCATTTGAGAAACTCTATCTATCTTCGGGTTCCAGAGAGTGGGAAGAGAGAGAATGGGTTGTGTGGTTCATTCCTTGTAAGAACACCATAGATCAGAAATGTGTTTCATTCCCAATGGAAAAGGAGCTTGATTCCATTTTTTTCTTCAGACAAAATGTAAGCTCAAGCCACAAAATCCCAGCAGCTTTTGACATCCAGTTTGACACAACTGACGGTCTATTCTCAGGAGGAGACTCAGCAGAGCTGGGGTAGTGCAGGGTTTGCAGACTCTGATAAATATGCATTGGCAGTGTTGCACAGAGGGAGGCTTCTAGAATGAGTACTTAGTCCTAGTCTGCAACTTTCCTCCTTTCCTCTCTTGGGCATCTAGTTCCTAATTATGACAGATTTTATAAATCTCTCGCAGGGGCAAAAAATCTTCTCTCTGAGCCAGTTTAACACAGCTCAGCTCATATCACTATGTCCTAAGTGCAGCTTAACTGTAGTTTTTCCAATTAAAAAGACTGAAGACTGAAAATTAAAGATACTGGGTAAAATGGACAACAGAAAATGCAGGTGCTTTTGGAAACGGCATACAGTAGTATGCAAAAAGCACCTGCATTTCTTTTTCAAAACTGAAGCAGTGTCCTGTGGCTAATAACTTTCCTTGAAACTTTTGCAACTACTGGTCCAAGTTGGTAATTTTCAGTGTTTTACTCAATTTCTGAAAAATGTAGAGTTTAGAGTGCTGCAGAAACAGCCCGTAAGTTATAGTTTCATATTGCAAGGATCATTTCTTTCTCTACTTAAGCAAGTCTTAACTTGACTAACAAATAAAATGGTTTTTCATGTACTCTTATCTTTTCCAAAGGCATGCTAAACACTATGCTTCCTTTGGGAACAAAAAAAGGCCAAAATTACACCATTATACCATGTTGCTGGCAGTTAGATCAACCTGAGAATCTGTTAAAAAATTAACTTCTCTTTTGTGCCAGCTAATACTGGTGGACTTTTTTTTTTTTTCCCCTGTTTTAGTCCCTCTTCTTTGGAGAAGTCATTGTGGTTACTTCTTTAGCTGTACGCTCCATCTATCTTACAGCAATAGTGGCACAGTAATGGTGATGGAGTTTTGTAGTGTAAACAAAACCAGTCAACTAGACAAATGCTTCCTAACACGAAGTAGCCTCTTTGCTTTAAGAAG
Source organism: Steatornis caripensis (assembly GCA_013398225.1). Classification (NCBI taxonomy): domain Eukaryota; kingdom Metazoa; phylum Chordata; class Aves; order Caprimulgiformes; family Steatornithidae; genus Steatornis; species Steatornis caripensis. The sequence continues at coordinate 23,956 of VZSC01015397.1, forward strand.
GCTGCTTATAACCTTGAAGTTAAGCATATGTCTAAGCATTTTTAAGATTAGTATATTAAACTCTGTTATAGATTGCTGCATGAATAACAATTTTTTTTCCTTAGAACAAGTAGAATAAGGCCAACCAAATGAAAATCTAAATTAAATAAAAGGAATGTCATCTAATTTCCAAGTAAGAGTCACAAGTCAACACTGGCTGGTAATTAAAGCTTATGTAATCTAATGGCTGTATTCCATGGAGACCACTTTGCCTTAATGGAGTTAATTTGAGAATTTAAAACCTCTGTCATTGTTTCCAACTTTTCTAACATGTCAGTCTATTTTGTGGGAAAAACTATAAAGCATGAACCGGTTTCTCTGATCCTTATAGACGCATCAGTAATACACACTTCTTTTCGTATTTTCTATCTGTCCTAGCAATGGAGGCATAATGGATAAAGCAATGTTTTAAAAAAATCTGGACATGAAATCTCCTATTATTTCCCAAAGTACTTTTATAAGTTAACACAAAACAAGAAAATCCATGAATGGGGCAGCTAGTGCATTTTCAAGATCTTCCCAATAGTTTGGGGAGCATTTTAATCAATACTGGATGTGAAGGGCTATGAAAAATTTGTAATGATTTTCACATTGAAATTCTCCCTGTATGAGAGAGGGATTGTCATATGGGCATTAGGAAGAAAAAAATTTCCCAAGCTGCCTTTTATAATTTCTGTTTGAAGTTCTTGTAACCATTTGTTACAGATATAAAAGGTATTACCTTGTTGTTCTTCCCTTAATAAAGTATAGGTTTTGGAAATAAACCCCCTGGGCTACTGACCTTTTTATATTCTTAGAAAATAAAATTCCTCTGTTGCAGAGAGAGAACTGTGCAATGAAGCAGCTGCTTTTTGAATTGCTAACAATGAGCTATGGAATAATACAGAAGGGAAGAGTGAGTCTTGGTTCACTACTCCCTTTTTCAAGTCTAGATTTTTATATTTAACTCTGTGGCAGTGGCTATTCGAAGAGAATGGGCCACAAATGCTTGAGCAAGCAAATCAAAACTCTGATGAAGAATAAGAAGTTTTGAAATGTAAAAATAAGACATCATGACCAAAAAAAAAAAAAATAGAAATTGCTACCTCGGAATGGGCTCCTAAATTCATAGCCTGACTTTTAAAATTACTGACTTCTTTTCATTTTCCTAAACTTTATAGGACCTCAGCAATTCTGAAAATGAGAGCATTCATTTAAGCTCTTATATTTAGGCCTAAGAGCCTATATTTAAGCATTCATGCTTGAAAATCTTGACCAGAATCTCTTTTCATTCATTTTTGAGGAAAGCAATTTAGGAAAATAAATGCGTGCTCTTTACATATAGTTTACTTTGTTAGATACTGTTCTGGTCTTAAGATAAGTGGAAATAATTTAATACATGAAGATTTGCAGTTTTCTAAATAGAGTGGTTCCAACCTTGAGTTTCCACTTGATGGGAAGTACCCATATTTTGAAATGGCATTCTTCTGCATTAAGACATTAGCGTGTCAGCATTTTCCATGTAGCAGAAACTGTGAAAAGTTGTAGTTGGTAAAAATTCAGACGTTCAAAATCTTTGAGGTATATGACAGTAAATGATTTCTGCACCTTGGGAAAAATTCTGTGCCCGTTTCAATACCTGCTTCTGTGGTGAGGGATCTGGAAGACACAGGGCTCAGAATTCAAGGGCTGTCTTTTCTGTAACCTGGCACACTAGAAACCTTGGCTTCCAAACATACAGATTCACATGAATACCAGGAATTTTCCAAAACCTATTTATTTTGTAAGAGAAGTTTATCAAAATTGTCATATATTGACCTATCTTATTCCGTAGTTCCATGTACTTTCACCATTTGCAGTATAATGCTTTCTAGCAGTACAAGATGTAACCATCCCCTACCATGTGTGATTCTTTCGCTCTCTTGATGTGCCCAGTGGAAAATTAATTATATGGGATAACATACATCAAAAATAAACACAAAACACAGCTGTGCTTTGATGTGGTTGGAGAAGTTGAAGTCACCTCACTTTTTGGAATGACAGAAGAGGACGTTTGTATTGGTCATCACTTTGATTCCAGGTTCCCTTCAAGCCAAGGAAGATGTCCTACACTGAAGTCCTGAGGCTCAGGGAATTCAGAAGAACCCACTGGGTCATCTCATTAACTCCCATGCTATTGCAGGAAACCACAGCATTTAAAACCTTTTCATAACTCGATCTACCTTCACAACAGAAAGAAGTTGGGTTTTTCTTTAACCAGAGCATCATATTTTTCCATTTTCATGCCACTCAATTTCCACTAGCAAACTTCAGTGTCTTCAGCTGCTCGTTAAACTTCTTCGAAGGCCGTACCACCCTTCTTTGTTACCCAAGTGAGGGACTCTTAAGCCTCCCTCTGGAAGACTCAAGTATCTTCTGAAGTTTTTAAACTGTAGCTGCTAAATGCCTGTGAAGGCTAGCTCTCCATATGGCCGTTCCTTAACTTATCATAGGAGCAATACAGTTTTATAAACCTCGTATCCCAAAATGTCTCTGTCCTGGAAAAAGATCAATCTGAAGAACGGAATAGCTTTCACTGACACCAAATCATACAGCAAATGATCTGAATCTAATGAAATGTAGCTCTCAGTGGAATCTTTCACAAATCCTGATTGTCACCCCTAATTCTTACAGCCAATGATTCAATCGTGTTGACAAATAATGATGACATCCATTTCTCATATCTCTTGAGAAAGATTTCTCATCTTACAGAATCTCTTCTGTATCTTTTACAGTGGATGCTGTTTGATCTTTAGGCTTCTGAACTCGTTTCATAAAAACTTTGAAGCAATCCATATCTTTTATGCTTTGCATATTGCAGGCACCAGAAGAGGTAAAAGGTGTCATCTGTGTGTATGCTAGTACTGTTACCTTCAGAAGGTCTTCCAGGTTTGAGTCTGTGCTCTGTTGGCTTCTATCACCATGCTAAACCTCACATTTCACATAACTAAAATCTCATCTGGAGTAAAATTTTCTGTGATTGCTGCACATTTAGTTGTAGATGTCAGCAGGTCACTATTCTGTTTTGGGAATATATTTTTGTACGTGATAATCTTCTGCTTTACCTCTGACACATACTTTCCTTCCAGCTGAATCTTTACCATGAGGCTAACAACTTGAAAGAGATTTCTGTGTAGGAGTACAAGTACTCCTTTTTTCTTTTTCCCAGTAGGAGCTGAACTAAAGAGAATGTCACCCACTTGTTCCCATTTAAGTTTCATACACTCTGGGTCATTCGGATAAGTATAAACTGCTATTGAACATCTGAGTGGCTTTGTATCAGACTTTTTCTTTTCAACTAGTGTGTTTCATCTTCAAATATTTTATATCAATTCCATTTAACTAAATGATGGTTTGAAAGAAGATATAGCTTTCTTTTTTTTAACTGATTTTTTACTGTTCTTATTCTATTTTGCAATATATAGATAAATGATCCTGAAAAAGATGAAAAGAAATTACTAAAGAACACCAGCTGGGAAATAGTCCTACCAGATACCAGACTCAGCCCCTGCTAAGCAGAGGGGACCTATGTGGAATGTTTATGTTGACATTCAACACCTATTTGCCTTGAGATATTGCTTTGCCTGTGCCCAAAGTCACTGGTGTTGTACTTTGTTTCTCTTGGCCTTTTCTGTGCTAATGAAATGTATTTCCTGATCACTGCTATTTCCCGATTTTTTCTTGGCAAGGTGCCTGGTTACTGCGGAATCTGCATGAGCAAGGATGTCCTCTTCGCTCCTGCTGGGCTGGTGAAGCAGATATAATTGCTATGATCCTTTTAGCTTGGTAATGGGATACTCAGCAGCTGGCAGCCTACGCCTTTCCCTCTCTCCTCCTCACTCCAGGGCAAGCGGGAGATGGGAAGACCTTTGTCTTTTTGGAAAGCATGTTGTGGCTTAGGGTTTTGGATATTGTTAAACACAGATCAGCTGTGGGTTTATTCTACCATCATGATTATCTCATGTATAAGGCTTCTAACCGTCCCTTTTCTGCTTTTCCTGTAAGCATGTCATTTGATCTACAGCGCCCTTGAAGCCAATACAACAGCTTCACTGACATCTCTGGGTATTGGGTTGGATCTTGGGTGCAGTATTTCTAACACTGCAAAATCCCGCCATACATTGCTTCTCACAACAATCTCACGTTTCTGCTGAGAGGTGTGTCACGATACTATGAACCATTATATGTGTTTTTACGTTTTCTTGCAGACTGTTCAGTCAGAAACAGTATTACTCATCAAAAAAGAAGAGTAGCATTAAAGAGAAAGGCACATATTGTTAATTAATGCAGGAACTGGAGAAAAAAATAACCTTCATCTTTTTGGTTAAGTCCAAAAGTCTAATGGAAGTACATTGGCCTGAACTAACATAGATTTCCTCACTTCTCGTTCACACAGCAGAGTGTAGTAGCATCAGTCATATTCCACTTTAACCAGCATCTGAAACTAAATGCTTCTCTTTTTACATGAAAAATATCCATTAATAAGTGCGCCCATTTACCTTTATAAATTTCACAGAAAAGATTCCACTATTCCACCCTAGGGATCAAAGAACAGTTGACCCAATGCTACAGTCTAAATGAACCATCTGTCTTCTAGTGGCTTTTGCAAACTCGGTCCTTCTCTGCTGACAGGGAATATTGCTAAGCTAGGAGTAAACATGGAAGACTATAAATCATGACTAACTGCCACTGACATGTTTTCATACTCCTACCACAGAAGTTGAAGAAAGATCAGACTTTGTACGTCAAAGAGAGAAGCAAGGTTAAGGGATTTAAACATGGTACTTGTAATGTCGAAGTTCACGTTACTGTAGAAAAACTCATACACTTCATCCAACCTTGCCACAGTTGCTGTTACTGGCTTCACTCATCTTGTTTTGAAGCTTTTCACTTAGCCTAAATCCTGTAACTGCAGAGGTGAACCCAGATCTGGTGTTTTAAAGTAAAGTATTTTCTTTCTTCCTGCTTTTCTTCAGCCCTCTCTCCCTCTTAGCAACAAGGATGTGGGGAGGTTTGTAGTCCCCATTCTATTCACTATGCCAGTAGCTAGGAGGCACTCACCTGAAACATCTAATTTTGAGTTCCCATAGGACAGCTGTTAATACCCCAAGTTTACTTTGTAGAAAAGACGCGTGTAAACTCAATTGTCCTGGAATTTCATCTCATTCAGATAATTAATTTTTAATTTTCCTTTCCACCACCACTTCACCACAGACAACTGTTCTTACCACGAAGATAAATTACCAGGTTGACATAGAAACTGAAAGCAATCGCTTTCACAGCTCAAGTCACCAAAGGGGAATTAACTTGGCCTTCCTTTAAGGAGTCAGTAGAAGGGCCCAGATCCTTAGCTGTTACAAGTCATCACATTCCACTGAAGTCAAAGGAACTGTATTTATTTACAACGACCCAGAAACGGATCCAGTATTTCTATAGTTGTCATGTTTAATCAAATTGTGTCTCATCAGTTTGGCCACAGAGCGAGACTCCACTGAACATGCGGTACACTTTACCTTGAGACCTTAGACACAGATAAAATTTTGTAAGTTCTGATGTTGTCTTTTTACAATAGGAATTAGAAACATCTGAACTAATGCATTTCTCTCCCTTCTCATATCAGGCGAAACCCACTCCACTTCCACCTCATTGCAGATGCAATTGCCAAACAGATCCTGGCGACTCTGTTCCAGACATGGATGGTCCCTGCTGTCCGCATAGACTTCTATGATGCAGATGAGCTCAAGGTAAAGACAGACAAACACAAATGTTACTTATACACTTCTGGTTTCAAGACATCCCTTTTTTATTCATCTCTCTGGATTGGTGACTTGTGGGAGAACTGCTGGCTAAAATATTCTCCCTGGCTAAAACTAATTCTGACCCACGTGATTGTAATGCCAGTTACACTTAACTAAAAGATACTAAATGACTAAAATCAGTGCAGTTTCTCTACTAATGGAATATGTTGTTTAGCAGCTTAGAATTTTAACTGCTGTGAAGAGGATTCTGGTTGCCCAGGTTGAATTGCATCTGATCACATTAAGGATGCTCCTTGCCAGTAGCAATGGTGGAATCTTAAGTATCTTGTTCAATAAGCCGAAGTTTGTTACTGGAAACACTAAACTTCCCTGCATTCCTTAAGCATGGGTGTGTAATATTGTAAGTACACACATTCTGATGAGGTATCAATATTACATTTTGAAACAGCTACCTTTTTTGTCCAGATGCACTTTCAAAATAAATGAATATGAAGAAAGGAGAGTACCATGGGGGAAGAAAAGTCACTTACTCAAAGCATAAAGTAATTGCCTTTTCATAGTTAGAAAGTTTAAATTATATCATGGAGACACAGCATTGAGTTTGAGCTGCATGGTTTCTAACTGTGGAGGTAGAATGAAGTATTCAGATTTTAGCATTTGGAGTTGGTGGCAATAATTTGTATGACTTATCAGACTGTTCTGAACAGCACCCTGAAACAAGAAGAAAACAAAATTTAGCAAATTGCTGTGCTAATTAAGGGGTAAATTCAAAGCACAATATGTTGTAGAATCTCGAGTACAAAAAGTTATAGAAAGAGATGGAAAAGGGCAAAAATGATCCTTGAGAAAAATATTTTATTTCTAGCTGGTTTTATTGTTTTATTGGTCCTTCTACATGAAGCCATAAGCTGATATTAACCTAATTAGCTAGAGGTCTCCCTTCTGTTCTTTATAGCTTCATAGCAAAGAGGAGGTTTGTTCTTGTAAATCTTGTACGTGTCTATATTACATGTGCTTTTCTGAAAAATGTAGGGTTTTACAGTGCTTCATTAGCCTCTCAGCTGGGCAAGACAGACCTCTTAGTGTTTTCCTTCTGGCGATTGGGGTATGGTCCAATCTAGTTAAGTGAGTAATAACCAAGAGACCTTACTTCAGTGATCCTCAGCTTGCTGATTTATAGGCAGAACACTGTGCAGACACAAGGCTACAAGAGGAATGTCTTGTTTTGTCACTCCATCTTCACTCAACTATAATTTTTATATGGTTGGAAACCTAAAGCAACAGTGGACTGTCTTGCATGTAACACATAAGCTTTAGGTTGGGGCCCACTTTCTTACTGGATGCAGGTATTGATGCATAAATACATCTTTGCAGGTCTGCCACTCCTGCTCAGAGCTCATCATACTGCATACAAGGCAATTTCCCTGACCTCAGTAGCCAAAAACACAGTATAAAGTAGTACTCAGCATAGATGAATGTGACAAACATTGCCAAAGGACAGCAAAGAGCTGTAAATTTAAATTGAGTTTTGAAAAGCCAGGTATGATGCTGGCTCATATCCAGATCATCCTGCAAATTTTAGCAAAGAAGACAAAGGAGCTGTTTACAGACAGCTCTGGGAGCTCATCTCATTTGTTTCCTACATTGCCTCTAGAGAGGACTTAATGACTTTTGGGGGGTTCATGTATTTCACCTGTGCTCTTGGGAGCTATATTATGCTGTCCAGTGTTAGGAAAACACAGAGCTGATGCTGGAATGTTTACTAGAAAGTCTGCCTTTCTCTAAAGTGATCTATGAGTGCAATGTTATGGTATATATTCTGTTTCAGTTTTAATGACCCTCCATAGTTCTTTTTTTAACCTGTAATCAATGCCAACTGCTGACATGTAAAAGTGTTTAGACTGAACAATAGCGCGAGAATTTTCTGCTTAGCTTTCATTCACCAATGTTTCATTGTTTTGGAACACATTTTAGCTGCTACAGAAAACATTTCATTTCATGTTTCGTTTTTTCCCTTTGGATAAGTATGAGCTTCCAGCCTCTTCCTTCTAATGCAGCAGGAACAGGCATGTTAGCTTAAGCCCTTAAGTCCTGGGAAAAGTCCTGCTCCTGCTCTTGTTCCTGTTCCTCCTCAAACAGTGGAAGGGAACACATAATGTTAGATCCTCCATAAGTAGTATGGATACTTTTTTATTTTCAAGTAGTTATTTAGAATTCAGGCAACACTTTCCACTAGAGTCCTAATTTTTTAAAAGGCAGAATTTGGAGACTAAAATATTTGGCAATGTTTCTTAACATGTCTGGTAGTTCTTAAAATGCATGTTCTTCAGCTTAGGTTTAGAGTAACCAGTGTCCTGAAGGAAGGTGTACAAAATAAGACGCTGCAGTAGGTGGTGTTTCCTCTCAGATTTTAGAGGAGAACTGGACGCTTCATTGCAGGAAAGGGAAGACAAGGTACCACCTTATCTCAGAATTTCTGGGGCTAGCAAACCAACATATCTACTTTGTCTGCTGCGGTGAATTAAGCATGTCAGATGTTCCTTTTAAAATTTAAAGAAGAATTACTTTTCCTTTTGCAAGGTGACACAGCTGTTCATGTTCATCCTGCACAAAAAAAGACTACATTCGTTCTCTACCTAGAGGTGAATGCTGCCAAACTAACACCAGCCTGCTTGGAAGAGGGATAGAGCGCAGGAAAGAATGGTCAGGGAGAGGTCTATCTTTGCCTGAGGCACATGACAGGGATGGAGCGGAAGAGAAGGAGACTTGGCTGTGGACCTGAGCATTTCCAGGAAAAGGGACAGACACAGTTGAGACGGGAGCTTGCAGGATATATTTCTTTTAAACAGATAGTTTGATGATTGTAGTTTTACTAAGACGCTTGTAACCTCTCCCAACGTAATTTGGCCTGGCTCCTCATTGCTGTGCTGATAACCACAAGGAAGATCTGTGCTTAAAAGCTCTCCCTCAACTTAGAAGCTGTTCAGATTGTTAACTGTACTGCCAGTGCAACTCTTTCCCATTAACTAAACTTGTTACATGCAGTTAGTAATCATCAATAAGCATCCTTGAAGTGTGGGCAGCTGATAATGGTGCCAGTAATTGAGCCATTCCATAGCTGCAGACCTCATTCTTGTTGTACTTACTATGGCCCACACAAAACTCTTCAAAATTTATGTGGTCACATTTCGCTGTGACTACAAACTGGAAAGTTACTTCGCAATGTAGATTCACTTTATATGATCACATTAGCCGTGTTATTCAGCTTTCGTCCTAATGCAGTAGATGTAGCTATTACAGCAATACATCCCACAAAATAACTGGAAACTGAAAATTGTCTTCTTTGAACATTAAATAAAAGAAAAAACATACCTGTGAAACATTGATCTAAAAGACCAATTACAGCTGTGGCTTGCAAATATCAGGCTGCAGGATACTGTGGTTTTTAAGTCCAGTCTTATATGAAGAAACTCCAGAGCTAACTATTGAAGATGTGCAACATGAACACCTAGCTTCTATATTTCGTTATTCAACATGGAATCTCATGTCAGTTCGCTCACAAGGTGCTATAGGCATTAAACCCATTGTGATCTGCATTGGCAGAGCAGAAGGAGCAGCTGACGGAGCAGTACTGTATGTGTGATGTGTGGAATACAGATGAGGCGACTTTGTTTTCCCAGATGTTGCCTGACAGACTGCTGACAACATCAGGTGAACTGAGGGAAGCAGAAGGAAGAATGAGCAGTTGTGAATCTTGATAGCCCAGATAAACATAGTCTGGTCGTCACTGGTAAAGCAGAAAAGCCATGTCCTTTAAATAGTTCAGCCCACAAATGTGCTGCCATTGTTCTGTGAACTTGAAGATAGGGATGGTGAATAGGTTTTTGCAATAGATGAGCATTTAACCTGAAAGTGAAGTGCGAAAAGCTCCATACTTTGCTGCATATGTCGACAATATTCCAGCTTTTACTGTTCCCAGAAACAATAGAGCACAAATCTCACTGTCAGTGCTGCCTTAGGTTATTTCATATCAGAAATGTTGATACAGTCTGCACACTCAGTCAAAATCAGTGGTGTGATCCAGAGAGCAAAACCAAGTTGGCATAATGCATGGCATAAATATCACCTAACTTTAGGCATTTACTTAAGCATGATATGACTCACTCTAGCCACTTCCATCTGAACTGTGAAGGCAGTTCACTAGGTCAGACGTTGACATCATTTGGTCAGAGAGATGGGCAAGGGCTGTGAGATTTAAGTAGGAAAATCAAGTTTAATACCTTAATTATAATTGTAGTGNAACTTTAGGCATTTACTTAAGCATGATATGACTCACTCTAGCCACTTCCATCTGAACTGTGAAGGCAGTTCACTAGGTCAGACGTTGACATCATTTGGTCAGAGAGATGGGCAAGGGCTGTGACATTTAAGTAGGAAAATCAAGTTTAATACCTTAATTATAATTGTAGTGCAGCTGGGTCTCAGGGCTGAACCTCTGTGCCCTCCCAATGCACTTAAGTTACTAATTTCCAGGGTGGTCCAGGAACTCCCAGGGCAGTCATCTGCATAGATGAGATAAAGGGCTGGTTTGAGACAGCCAGCCAAGTTGAAACTAGGTGATTGACTGAACCGCTAGCCTTCTGCACAAGAAGTATTTGACAGATTGTTACAGGAGCTCTCCCAGTGGGAATTTCAGACAGTTCTTGAGATTTCCTAGGCAGTCCCTGCTGTGCCTGGACCAATTTGTATGCTTAAATGTGTTGATTAACATCCTGGGTGGAGAATCTGGTTGTTCCAGAGATTCCCAGATAGTTCCTGCTGCAAAATTAATAAGTTGTGCAAGGGTAAGACAATCAATTGAAACAGTTCCTACATGTGTAGAAATGATCACGTAGGACAGTCTTTTGTACGTACTTAAGATAGTTAAGAAATGTTTTGTATGTAGATTAAGGTAATCTATAGTGATGGATTATGCATGTCCTGCAGTGGTCACGTAGGACCACAGGCAAACTGGATTATAAAAATTGGACTGAACTGTGTTTTAGGGAGTCTCACCCAATCTAAGATGTCCTGCAAGGACCCTTACCATGAAGTCTCCCTTCACCATCCAGACAGCAACCAAATGTCCTGTTTGACAAACTGTATTATCCATGCAAGAGTTGCCCTAAGCCAATATCCCAATAATGTTAGCTTTTTTAACATATGCTCTGTTTGTAAGTGTCTGTGCAACAAATTACACCAAAAGCAAATCAAATGCCATGAATTTTTTTGCTACCAGTGGAAGCTTTTCTGATGAATGATGGCATTGGTGGGACTGTGTGTATTATACATTGCCATATAACAATTTTGGAACCATGTTCAAGCAAATGCTTCCAACAGAGCTGCAGATACCACCTGCTTAACATGGGAGGGAGCTGATTTACGGTTTGGAAGATGTGAGATTATATTTCATGAACAAGTTACTAGTTTAGTGTTAGTCACATCAACTGCAGAGGGTAACAATGACAGCAGTGTTGATAAAGTCTTGAACAGCAAAACTGGCCAGCTTTCTCCTGCGTTCCACCATCTTCCCAGTCAAGCAGTTCCACCAGATGTTTCAGAAGCAGCCATCCATAACAATTTATTTTCCCAGGACTAATGACTGGCTACTGTCATGGATTATAACAGTTAGACTATATTTGGATTGTGCTGCATGCAGATTATAGATTGTTCAAGGTCAGTGCATGATTGTTTGTTAAGTAGTTCACTGTGCGCCTCAGAGGCAGACACATGAAGTTATGAAGCAGAAGTACATTACTTTCCTTCCATTCTTTTCCACTTAATATGCAAGATCTAATTGCTATTAATGCAATACAGGATATGAAACACAGCATCTGTTTATGTTTACATTCATTTATGCAGTGGTAGGTATTCAATTAAAGTGTTTCTACAGCACTGGAATTTTGGTCAAATACTTTCACATGTTATGGTGGGCTTGCAATGCTCTTGCATTTCACCAGCCTTTTCTCTTTTCTGTAAATTGTCCTACTGTACATGTCAGTGAAATAAGCATAGACTGCTGTTTCTTCCTGCTCTTTCCAATTCTTTTTTAAAGAATGACTTTTTTTAAAAAAAGAGAAAATGCAAATTTAAGATTTTGAAAACCAAAGGCTATAATCAAAACATTGTACAGATTTTCATAACTTGCATGACTTAGTTTTAAAGTTTTTTTTTCCACATTATAATTGAGATTTTGTGCATTTGCTAATGAACATACTGAATACTAGAGACTTAAATTCTCGTGATAAAATATGCTTGTGATTGTGACATAATGCTGTCATGCTAAAAGCAGGGACTTTTATCCATGGTTTTCAGTACAGATGACTGGACATTAACAGACCAGGTTTTGTAAGCCAAGATATTTTCCTTCAGACTGCTTGGGATGAAATGAGTATCCCCCCCCAAAGAAACAGATAGCAATTCAAACTCCCCAGCACAGTGGAACCTTTATGAAGTGGTCAGAATCTATCTGTGCAGACTGAGTAGCCTAAGCAGTACTTCCTCTACCCTCCCTGTCCCCGTTCTGCACAAAAACAGTCCTGCAGCATTACAAATTAAAAATAGATGTGTTTTCAATTATTATTCAACCTTAGAATATGAAAAAAAGTAATTTTATGTAAAACCACACTGGGTCTTAAATTTCTGCCTATTCAAAATGATGATGAAAGAACTGCTGTGGAAATCGGTGAGGCCAGTCAGAAATGGATGATGAGAACGGCAGTCATGGTGCCGTTACTGACTTTCAACAGTTGTCATCTGCTTAGTGGCATCTAGCTTTCATGAGCAGCCTCACCCTTGACTTTGTCTGTGGAGGGAGGCAAGATACCAAAGGTGGAATAGTTTTTTGCAGAAGATTTTTGTGTAATTTCTCCTAGGATTATTTGCAAATGTTGTCAATTAGTTTGAGATTTGGAATTGGAAGAGTTCAGTATACTGGGATGAAGCCTATTGTGATGCAAGTAGGTGCAGTATTTCCTGTGTCTCTGTCAAGGCTTCCAGTCAGCTTATTACTTTATATTATGCAGTGCTTCCACTGCACAACTGGTTGTTCCAAAAGAAAGCTTCATGCTTGGATTAACCCCTTTATACTTTCCTGCTGTTGTTGGTGTTTTGGAAACAGTGGAGTTCTTTGTTAATTTTGTAACTTATCTCTAACTGTTGTGGGATCCTTGGTAGCTCCACCTTTTTCTTCATTCTAGAGAAAAGCAGGACAGTCACTATGTACAACCTCCACCAGGAAGCCAAGGTAGCTGTTCTTTGTAATATATGTGAAGTGAAGTGAGGAATAAGGAGCCAACTCTTCCACTGCCATCACCCACATTTGTATCATAGCTGACTGATATTTCAATAGCAAGGATTCCTATTTGGCATTCAGCTTCTTAAACATCACTCTTATTGCAGAAACATGTGCTGTACCTCCAGGGAAGGCTATTTTAGCAGAGAATGAGAAAAAGATGAATAACTACATGTGAGATTTTCCAAAAATTATTCAGTTTGACAAAGATTATCCAATGTGCCCTGGAAAAAAAAAAAGTTAAAAACATGCAGTGCCTTAAACTGACTGCTGCAACTATTGTTTGTGCTATGTGTCCCCATTGCAGCAACTGCTTTCTCAGAACTTTATCATCCATCTGTGAGAAATTAAAGTATTTTGCAGCCCTAACCTTCAACGTACGGAAATTATTTAACACTTTGATCTGCATAAGAGGTATTGCTTTGTACTTGCTGGGGAGAGTTAATGGTCATCCTGTGTTCCAGCACAATTTCTTGTCTTGGCACTAACAGATAAAAAGCTGGGAAGACATGTAATGACTATGGTCTTAGATCTTAATGGCTTTTCACTTGCTCATAAGGACACCTTGCTGTCACAGGGCATTCAATTACTGATAGAAGAACAGCAGTGACTGTTAAAAAGGCATTCCTATTCAGGATTAGTATGGATGTGAGCATCTTATAAAAATGTTTAGTGATCCCTGCTTTTAGATTTACAAAGAACTGAAGTGTATATATTTCCATGTCTGATTGATAAGCTGAAAAAAGAAAGCAGGCTGGAAGGACTCCCAAGAATATCCTTGATTCACCACCAGGGAGCTGGAATTCTTAGAATTCATCATTTGTAAAGTACTTGGCATTGGCTTGTTTCTGATAAACAACTGGAATTTGGGGAGGTGTTTCACGATAGTTCAAATGTGAGCAGCTTCCTGCAGAGTGCAGGCAGAAGTATTCTGAAGGACTAGGGCTGAAATGGTCATTCTTGTGGTGAAAAATGATGTTCATCTTACCTGAGTGCACGTCTTTGTACGACATTTTTTCACAGCACTGGAAATTACAAACCATGCTGTGAGTCTGACATAGCACGAGCACACGGTGAAGTGAAGTCACTCTTCTCATAGATCTTCTGAAAACATCTCAGCCTGGGTAAGGGCATTCAGGCTGATTTGGAGTCTGAGTACTTGCTTCAAAGGGGAGATATATAATAAGGTTATTAATTAGATGCCACTGATGATACCTCTTTTTGAGTCAACTTGATATGAGAACATATAAATTTCTAAATTGTGAAATTTCGTTTCTGCTAGTGGAGATATCACTTTTCAGATCAAACTGACTTAAACCTGCAAAAGTTTCAGTTTTTGAGGGTAAGATGGTGTCTAGGTCTCAGCCTTTCTGCGACAAAGATGAAAACTCAGCAGTGTTTCAATCCTATGATAATTTTCCCATACACTGTTCCATCACTTCAGCTTTGACCCCTTTCTCAGTTGAATGGATTTCACAGTTTTTAGCTGATACAGTTGAAAGCCTTTATAAAATCGTTCCAGCTGTATTGTTTTAATTTAGGATCTTTGTTCACCTGTCTATCTGACTGCATTTTTATCTGATGGTCCTTAGGGTTAAACTACAAGATTACATGGAATTTGAGTGACAGCAGCAGCACTAGCCCTCACACCTACAGTTTCAACAAGCGTAAGAGATACATACATGCTACATGGACGCTTCCTTTAAACATTACTCATGCAAATTCACTGTTATCTGAAGCATTTGACCAATATTTAACCAAAACCTAGGGAAGAAGCTAGACTGATGTCATGGACATGGAGCTCAATATTTCTTGCTTTGGAGTAGCCCAGCTTTCCCAATTACGTCTTTATTCAAATTGTTTTCTAGTTAGCGCTGCATTGTTTGCGAGACATCTCTTTCTAGTAACAAAGAAAAATAATATTTTTTCCCTCCTCTTGCATTCAGTGCTTCTTTTACTAGGTTGTTGTTAGTATTGCTTGTTTGTAATTGTAATACTTGTTATCCTTTATTATCCTTTTTATCCCAGATGTATTCCTGGAGCTTTTTAGTCTCCAGGAGTTTTGATCTATTATAATACTTACCATTGGAGAAAAGAACACTGCTTCTTGTAATTTTTGTTCTCTTGAAGCAATAATTGCGATATAACAAGTTCCTACTCACCTGGCCTCCAACCCTGCACGATGGAGGGTGATTTATTTCCCTGCAAATTCTTTGCTTTTGCTGAAAATAAGAGAACTAATAGTTCTTTATGAGATACAGCATTTATTCCACCAGCTGGGTGTGTGTTCCACCCACTAATGGCCTGTTTCTTGGTGCAGTATTTCCAGCTGTGAAGTGTCACCATTCTTGCTCTGAAGGTAGAAAGAGTAAAAGTTTAGGTCTCGAGAGAGGTGATTTTACGGGTGAGATGCTGGATGGTAGCTAGCGATTTCCGTCTCAATAGAAGAATGAATTCTTTTTTTTCATATATATTTCCTATGTTTTGACCTCGTATTAGGATGTCAGAGGTCTGGTGGAAGCTGCATTCCCACATCCTTTCCACAAATCATCATCTACTGCAACTCTGGCTGTCGCATTGAGGTACATTCTGGTTTGTATTGGATACGAACAGGGCTAGATCTTTCAGTCTTAAAAGGGTGAGAAGTCCTTTCCTCAACATTTCTGGGTTTTGGTTGGGGTTTTTTTGCACAATAACTAATATTTCAGACCTGCAGTTTCCTGACAGGTATTACTTGGTTAGTAATAGTCACTGTAACTTTTTTGCTACCTTCTTTCATCATCCTTAAAAAAAGGACTCTTGCCCAAAATCCAGTAGGGAAAAGAATCCCACTTCAGATACATTTTTGTCCCTGAGCTGAAGCTATTGTCTATCCAACAAAACACGTGTTTATGCAGGAGGTGCTGTTTTTTATTCTGGACGCTGCGTCTTGAAGACACCTAATTAATATCCTGACATCTTGCAAAATACAGATTGGATGGCTCTGGACTTTGGCCCCAAGAGCTGCATGGAAATGTACCAGAACATATAATGGCCGCAGCTAATGTGCATATATTTGCATAGTTACTAAAATTAAAAAGCTGGCAATGATAATATTTTCATGGATTTCTATCTTCCCTGATGGACTACTATAAAGAGCTTGTTGATTAAGTTCACTAGCAATTAAAGTATGCAATTGATCTTTCTTATCTTTCCATACAGGTGAATTGAGAAGGGCAGCCATGAGTTGTGTTTGACCACTGGCCAAATTCTAGCCAGATCTACCTGTCAGCCAGCTTGTAGCAGAAAGCTCTGGCTTCCTGCCGTTTTATGTAGTCCAGCTTGCGTGTCTCTTTTCACTCATTCACTGACAGGAAGAAAAGAAAAAAAAAAAAAGACTTCGTCTTATCTTCTAGGGAATACTTGCACTTTTGCATCTGCTGGAGAGGTAGGACTGGAAGGCTGGCGTTTGCTTTATTCTCACTGACTTCTCTCAGGATCCTCTGGCTGTTGTGGGTCTTCCACCCTTGACTGCCACACTGAAAACAGCTGGAGTTGTGTCCAAAGGCCCCAAAGGAACAAGAAACAGCACTAATTGAGACTGGCCAGACTTTTCTTTTGTATTCCACAGTCTCATCTTGCACAAATTAATACAGAAATACAAAGCGGGCATTCAGCATTTTGGAGATAGCAAGAAACAGTGGAGAATATTAAGAATGTCTCAAATGAGAGTAAAGAAAAAGACTCCGGCTCAAATGGAAACTGGCCATTTGAGTTCAGTGGGGCTAAGCAAGGAGGGAGGAACGGAAACCTTGTGGAGGAAAGCCAGCCAAAGACATAAGAGGAGGGAGATAATCCTCAAAGATACCAGGAAGTGAATTACCTTTTGATAATTTATTTTCTGAAGAAGCTGTATGGCTGAATGTCTTGTTACCTAAATGACAAAAAACCATCCATTTTACTTTATGTAACAGTCTGCAGTTTTGTCTGTATAAAGCATGTTGATTCCAAACACAGAGCATGGCTTAACTCATGGCACCCGCAGTTAATTTTGTTATTAAGGAAGTTGTTTTGAAGAAGCATTCTTGAATCAGGTTTTTCCCACTTGTCTGCCCTTTGTGTATATGTGTGTATTGGTGAGAGATTTTGAAAGAAAGGAAAAAAAAGAAAAACAAGCATCAGCATCAGTCTGACTATGTAACAGACTTTGCTACAGAGATGTGAATTAATTTGCAGTTATTCTCCTTTGCTGTATGCTGATGCTGATTTGGGAGGTTTTGTTTGTTCTGCCTTTTTAATATCTAATCTTCCTTTCCAGTTGTGGCTTGTTCCACAGTTTCTGCATTTGCTCTACATTATCCAGGACCCAGAGGTTCGGATAATCATCCATTTCTATCTCAACCTTTTTGCTCACCGCTATTTGTATCCAGACTTGTTGCGTGTATGTGTGGAAGATATCATCTGTTCATAAAGCAAGAGATGAGGCAGAATTCTATTAAAGTCACCAGTGCTTCTGTGATGAGTAAGAACAGCAGCGGCAAAGGCCAGCAGAAATAGAAAAATAATTTTAGCAAAAATATATAAATTCCCATCTCCTTATAGTAGTTTCTCAGTGTTAATTTTTTTTTTTAAATACTCATGCACCAGAAATTCTGAATCTAGAAAAGTTCCCCAGCTTTTCTGGATTCCTGGTTTCCTTGACAACTATTCATATAAATAGTAAAGACCTGTTATGGGGGGGAATATCAGTATAATCAAAACCTGTGAATCACCCAGGAAAAAATTAAATTCAAGGTTGAAGTTACAAGTTATCCAGCAAACATTAGCAAAGAGTCTGGTTTTGTTTAAATAAGGCTCTTCTGTTAATGTTTGCGGGATATCTGACAAGGATGGAGCAAAGGCAGTGATTTTTCCAAAGGTGAAGTGCAAGGAGATTCGTTGTGGCATTCCTCCTGAGGAAACTATTACAGGTGACAGCCACCTTCCTCTCAGGCTGTTTGGTCACTCAGAATTGGTCTGCGTCTCTCTCTTTTGATTATTTGTTAATTATTATCTTGAAAAAGAAAGACAGGTGTGAATGTTACCCATATTTAATTTTAACCTGCTATTCCCCTCCTGTCTTAATGATTCAGTTAACCAAATCTCAGCAACAAGATGTTGATATTTCTCTCCCGAAAGCAAGAGAGGGAGAAAGTGGATCAGTCAGATGTCTCTGCAAAGAGTTTAGGTATTGTGAGGTATGGTCAATGTGAAATGGGAAAGATTATCCTGAAACTATCCCTGATCTGTACTAGTGCTGCTGGAATTGTGACTCAGTTTTCATGAATGTGAGAAGAGGTATGGCAAAAATTCACAGTAGGATGACGTTGTCCCTGTGTGAAATTGAAAAACACTCATGAGAAAAACTACGCATCAAAAGTTCCTGTCCTGTGCCAGCAATATGCTATTGTTTGTTCTCCTCTCTTGTGTTGCAAAAAAATTTAGTAATATGATGGTCATTAAAGTGGTGATGGTATTTTCCTCCAGTTCAGAAACAACATGAAAGCCCCAGTTCTGTTAGCTTTATCTTAAATAAAGGTCACATGATTTAAAAAAAATAAATATCTTGCTACTTCTAGTGTTCATAGAAGCAGCAAAGCACTAAACAAGTAATGAAAAAGCTGTGAAAACAAGTTATCAACTGTGTCAAGGAAGTTATTTATCCAATCTGAGGAAATTACAATTTTTATTGTTATCTGATTCACACATCAGAATTTCCAGAGTTGTTTCCCATGCCTGGGACATTTGTAAGGGCTACCTGAAGCCAGCAGCTACCTAAGAATTCGGCTGGTCTTCCTTCACAGAGAGCCATCCAGCTGTAAGTTCTTGCACATGTAGATTGCATTGGTTTTCAGATCAGTGTCAGACACAATTCAGATACAATTTGTGCAGAACTACAACACTCTTTAGGATTGTGCTGTGGCCTGGAAGTTTTGTTTTGTTTTTTTGCTTTTTTTTTCTAAGATGCTGAAGTTAATCACCTGACTGATACAATCTTCAGGAAGTTGGTGCCTGTGTTGAAGTCGGTGAGAGCAAGTAGATGCTGAATATTTTTGGAAATCCAGGTTTCCATCAAGTCATTTGTTACAAAGCCTAATTCACATTTCACTTTATTTCAATCAGTATATTCTAGATGCCAGGTATTTTTTATAGCAAAACCTGTCATGAAAGCTCTAGGGAGGCAGAATTACCTATGGACTGCCTTTTCAACTTCCCCCAGCCTTTCCTGACCCCTCCTCTTTGCTGCTGGCTGTTTCCCCACGGCAGTGAATCTGCAGCCACGAAGTCTGGGTGGTGGGGGGATTTGGGTCTATTTCATCCCATTTATTAGCCCAGCTTTGAGGGATGCGCACAAGTGGCATCTTCTACCTCCAGGCTTGCTATTTCTCAGCCCGCTGCATAAACCCAGCCAGTCTGCTCTTCAGGCTCTTGCAAGATACTGGCAGTAGTGGTACTTTTGTGAAGTCAGCTGAGCAGAAAGGGTGTCTTTTACTTAGAGTGGAGATAGGGATATTGTGTCATAGCTGAGGATTATTTTGATTGATTTTTTTCCAAGCATGTCTAGGAAGATGCAATGAAGGTAGTGAAAAAATCAATATAGTATTGAAGGTTGCATTTTTCCAGTGTAAAGTGTTTAAGGACATGCTGCCAGGGAAAACACTTCATCAACCAAACTTCCCTCCTCTTACCATGCTGAAGAGGAAGCACTTTTTTTAGCTCAGGGGTTACTACGGTGCTATACATTTTGTGGGACAGTGAGGAATTCGGTTAGGAAAATGTAAAAAAAAATTATTTAATAGACAAGAGGGTCTGACAGGAACCTCATGAAGTTCAACAAGGAGAAGTGCTAAGTCTTGCACCTGGGAACTACCCCATGCTCCAATATAGGCTAGAGGCTACCCAGCTAGAAAGCAGCTTGGCAGAAATGGTCCTGGGGGTCCTGGTGGACAACTAGGTTGAACATGAGCCAGTATCATCACAGTTTAAAGCTGGGCTGGCTACTAAACAGATGCTCTTTGTTAACCCCCTCCCTCCTCAAAGGGAGGGGAAGGGTCTTACGGGTCAGAGAAGCTTTAGCTTTAAATAGCTTTAATCTAACTAAAACAATAAGGTATTATAATAATAGGAATAATAAAATATATACAAAACCAATATTGAGCTCCCCCCTCCCCAATGATGAGTATGTCACCCGGATGCTGTGGAGCACACCCCAGGAAAGTCCCGGACTGTACTCAGCAGCAGGCAGGAACTGGATGCAGGAATGCACAGAGTGGGATTGAAGGCAGAAGAATTGGACAGAGTCCTCTTCAGACACTTGAGTGAGGAGCTGGGCAAAGCTAAAGAGCAGTATCCTGCAACATCCCTAGAACTTCACTGACAACCCCGTGCTGGGCTGAAATAGGCTCCTGGGCCATGGGTGTGGGTGGAAACACCAGGTGAAGCTGCTTAGGGCTGTTAAAGCCCATCAGTGCCCTCAGGCCCCCGGCCATAAAAGGGGAGAGAGTGACCCTTGTGATCCCTCAGCTTTATACTGAGTGTGATGTGTATAGGATAGAATACTGTGTTTGGTCAAACCAGGCCAGCCAGCAATGTCCCCTTGTGACATAGAAGGCTAATGGTATTCTTGGCTGAATTTGGCAAAGTATTGCCAGCAGGTCAAGAAAGGTGATCTTTCTTATCTGCTCAGCGCAGGTAGACCACGCCTAGAGTGCTGGGTCCAGTTCTGGGCTCGTCCATACAAGAGAGACATAGACACACTGGAGAGAGTCCAGCCAAGGGCCATAAAGATGCTTAAGGAACTAGAGCACCTTACAAGGAAAGGCTGAGAGAGCTGGGACTGTTCACTCTGGAAAAGAGAAGACTCAGGGGGGATCTCATCAAGGTATATAAATACCTGAAGGGCCCTCCCTTGCAAAGAAGACAAAGCCAGGCTCTTTTCAGAGGTGCCCAGTGACAGAACAAGGGGCAAAAACTGAAACACAGGAGATTCCTTCTGAATGTCAGGAAACAGTTTTTTACTGTGAGGGTGACTGAGCACTAGCACAGGTTGCCCAGGGAGATTGTGGAGTCTCCATCCTTGGAGATATTCAAAAGTCATCTGCACATGGTCCTGGGCAACCAGGTTGTTGGGTTTTCTGTTGACCTTCAGTACTTGAGAGAAGATGATAAGTAGTAAGAGAAACACGTCCAGTCCTGCAGAATCTCTGTTTGGCTTTCCTCTGCTTCTATGCTTGCTACTGTTTTTATGCTCCAGTCTGTGTATATATAAAGCAGCACTAAGGTAAGACAGCAAATACATTATCTCTTTTCTTGTGCTTCACCTTGTTGCTCTGTTTATCATAATTTTAGTAATGTAGCAAACAGAAGAGTGAGTGCAGCAAAATCATATTTGCAAACAAAGTATCTTAGTCTGTAAGACTTATGACCTTTAAGAGCATGAGGTTTAAATAGAAATGTAGTAATAATTGAATTTAATTAATGGAGCTTTTAGCAAATACAAAACTGTATCTCATCCTGGCACATAATTTCAAAGTGCATTTTTCTCCTCGCTCAACCAGAGAACCTGCTCTGTTCTTTGCCACACGCCCATCCCTGCACCCTACTTCCCACATTTGTTTTTCTAAGAGCTGTTTTCTTTGTCTTTATCCCAATGAGGATCAGGTGGCAGCTGTTAATAAATGCAGAGTAAGAGACATAAGAATAAAGAATCCTAACTTTCTGTGTACAGTGTTGGGTTCTGAATTAGCCACGACTACTCAGGGAAGTGGGTTTGCTGTTCTGATAATTCTGTGAAAACGAATGTCACCCAAATTAAGCTGGTAGATAGCTGAGTTCAAACAAAGAGGAGCTCTAAATAAGCTGTGGCACTCTGCTTGCAGGATGTTGTGATTGCTAAAAACTTACAGGACTTCAAAAATCAACCAAATTCACAAATGGAAAATCCATCAAAAACTGTTTATGAAAAATATACCACCTCTAGCTCCAAAAATTTGGTGCAAATTGCCAGAGGATGGGGGTGGTATTGCTGTAGAATTTCCCTGCTTTTATATTCCTAAGTAGGTACCTGTCACCATCCTCTATCAGATGCCAGCTGCTGAGCTCAATGCACTTTTGATCTGACACAACACAGGCACTGTTAAGTTGTTTGTCCTTTCATGGCGGTCACTGTTCCTGCTCTCATTCTGTTTATGTTGGTAGTGTTTTCCAAATTTGCTGTCTGCTAAGCCTACAAGACCAATCTCCATCCTTTCAAAGAAGCTCAAGACACTTGCCCATGTACAGATTTCACTTACAGCTACAGAGTAATCAGTATTCACCTGAGAAGCCTGGGGAAATTTCCCCATCACCTGTTTGTGGGGAAAAGATTAGCATACTTAGGGAAAAAAAAATAATCGCTACAGTTCCCTAAGGTACAGTATAAGAGTTGTGATGACTTGGTGGAAGAGTTGTGCTCTTTGATCTCAATGTGTGGGCAAGCAGATTCAAGCGTTTTTAAAAATAAAAATACCTAAATACTTTGGAATGTAATCACTATACAATTCATTCACAAACAGAGAAGGAGCCACTGTTTTCCCCTCTCTCCGTCAGAGAAACAGGGAAGCTTGATTTTAAGCCACCTGTCTATGTTAGACTTCTCTCCTTAAAAAGGGCACTTCTGCTAACTCTTAACGAACACGTATACAGCGGTAGCAACTGTGAGAAAGCTGAGTTAGGCTGTGTACAGCCACCGTGTTTTAGCCAGCTTTTCCCAGAGATAGTCAGAGCATAGTTAGAGAAGATAACTCACTGGTAAACTATCACTGGACATGGAGACCGTTGCTCTGGCATCTACCAGAGTGATCAGTTGTGTACAGCATGCAGACTCATAGGCATGTAATTTCTATATTCATAGCCAGAAGCACCAAATAGTTTAGATAATTTAGCGTATTTTCAGTCTTCAATTATTGAAAGAATAAAGATGGTTCTGATGAAAGATCTTCAGTAAGAAGATATTCTTTCACGTAGCTTACTTAAAAGAACCATTGTCAGCCCCAGCTAAATGCCTTTCTTGACTGTCATCTCATGAACAAAAATCCAGTCCTTGAGAGCTAGAGGTCCGAGGTGTGCTACTTCTGCTGAACTGAGAATTATACAAATGGCAAAGTATGTCACACTACTTTGTTTCACTTTCCTGTTTTACTAACTCTGTTTTTTTCTGTTCCTGCTGTATCTTTTAGGAATATTTGTTCTCTGAAGGCAACTCTGATCTAGCTTGTAAAGCAAATGATTCACAAACATTCCATATATGGGCCATTTTAACTATGCTAGAGAAAAAAATATATGAAGACTTACAGAAAATATTTAGGCAATATTTAGATAAATGAAGTGGCTAGATGTTGCCAGTTATATTAAAGTGGACAGCTTGGAGGTTGCAGAATTTTCCAAGAGTTTGTGCTTAGGCCACCTTAATTATCTCAAATTGGCACTTCTTAACTACCAAGCACCTGTTCGACCATAGTGTTCTTGTATTTCTTTTGGTAAGAGTATATGTAATACCCAGAGAGAGTGAGCCTTCACAATGCTGTTGTGTAGCTTAAGGAGTGTTCTGTGGCATGAATTTGGAAGTTACATTATACATGAATAAGAAAGCATGAGTAAATTATGCTGGGGACTAACAAGGACCCCCGTTTATATCTGGCTCAACTCTGCATCAGAGGAGAGAAAATTTCAGGTATACAGAACCAATTGACAGTTCAAGCTTCAACATATGCTTAAATCAAGCATGTGCTAGCCAGCTGTGAGGGACCATTTGGAAAAGGGACTGCTCTTATAATTTTCAAAAGTAATCCTTTCAGACATCAGGCTTCAGGATGGCAGGCTTTTGGTTTCTGTGTGCCAGATCAGAAGGAACAGCCAGGCAAGGATCTTCTCCCTACAGTGATAACATGGCAGTGGTGTTAGATATTGGGAATCCTGAGAGCAAAGAAAGTAATGGCTCCTTGAAGGTAACTTATTTTTCCAGCCGTCTCTTACCTTCCCTGCTTGTCTCAGGCTATCCATGCAATACCTGAACCCCTGCATTATTAGGCATATTTGCATAAGCATGTTAGAAGTTATTCCAGAGCACTGTTGCATTTGGACTAATTAAATGAAGGACATGCCATCCAAAATTAATAACATAGGACAGGTAATAATAAAAGCAAGCTCAAGTCCGCAAAATTTTTTTTACTCTTTTACCATATTAGTATGACTAGAGAGCTGATCTCTGGGGCTGGTCTAGCAGAAGGATTTAAAGTGGCAGATTCAGAATGATATTTAGAGTTTGGGGAAGCAGGTTAAATACCACTTTGCTGACGCCTTAATGTGATGGTCCCTTCCTAGGGCCATCATGTGAGAGAGCTAGCACCACAAGTAACTAGAGCTTTGAGGGTGCAGCTTTGAAATTATCGCTGTTACACACATAAAAGACATTTCTGGGGAGCACTTGAGGTTCATTTTTATATAACTAGAGACTTAATATTGGTATATATCTGGAAGACAGAAACTAGATTTCTCTTCTAAGCACCCTATAAATGACAGAGAGAGCAAGCAAGAAACAATGAAATAAGAATGATGACTCTTTAGACCCATAAATTAAACCACACTGTGTGTTAACTTTACTCTTTAATTTCTTTCATAGTGGTTTATATCAGTGTCCTAGGATTCCTTGCTTGTGCTGCTTCTGGCATTCTACAGTACAAATCCTATGGAGAGCACAAGTACATAATACGTATATGTGTGTAGGTGACAATGTCAGCCAGATTGTATGTGCAAGTGATTACATATGAATTATATGCACAGATGAGGGAACATCCAAATGGATTGCCAGGATGAGATACCTTTCAAAAAAATGAACAAAATTTCACACTTCAGTTTGCCCTTTCTGTTTTGAGGTTGTTTTACGATAACCTGGTTTTCCTGCCTTTCGCCTTAAAACTTTGCCCTTCTCTTTAGAGATTTGCTCTACTACTTTCAGTCTTTTTAATGAACTTAGCAATGGGGGAAAGCTGTACCCTGGTACAGGAACCCTGAGAATATAGAAGAAAATTGTGTGCCATTTTAAAGGAAAAAGAGCAGGCCAGCTTACATTGGCAGAGACCTTGTTACTTTATATTCAAAAAGAAATGCACTCTAAGCAGCTATTATTAGCCTTTCTTCAACCACTCTTCCAACTTCTAAATAAAGTTTAGGAACCCATTCTATTATGGGAAGGTTTTCTTGAAGGATTTTGGAGGATATGAGCTCTTCTGTGCAAAACCTGTTCCACATAATAAACTTTACAATGCCAGTGAATAGATATGAGACAGTTAAACAACAGAATAAATCTTCTCAGTTTTATGAGTGCATTTAGTTTCTGCCTACTTTCTCCAAAGTTTAACATGCCAGGACAAATCCTGAAAATTGTCTCACTCAGGTCCCCTATAGACAAAATAGTAATTGAAGTTAATGAGAGCATGACCTAGGGGAAAACTTAAAATCTGGGAATTGTAGTGCATGCCCTTTAAAACATTAAACAAGAGGAGTATCAGACAGGGCAATAGGAATTTTTCAAAAATTTCTATATCCCAGTTTCAGCAGTGACTTTTGATATTTGAGAACTTGAATCTCGCAGAAAGAAAATGAAACTTAGCTCATGGGACATCCTAGTGCCAGTAGCACAACGAAATATTGAGTTTAGTCTCCCAACTTATTTTAGAAGCTGTAGAAATGTTTTCTTCAGGCCTTACTGAAGAAATGTTATTGTTTGGGTTTTCCTCTTCAATATATAACAACCAAAAATGTGACTAAAAATGTTCTCCCACTTTCTCCACTTTTGAGCATGTCTGTGTAATGTCAAGACTTGTAAGTTAAAGATGTAAGGCTTAAGGATAAATTGAAAGAAACTTTTATTTTTTTCAATTTTCTGGCCTATTGTTGCAAATGACTGGCCTTTTGAAATTCCGGCCTCCAAATCTCTAAGAAATAAAAGGAAAAAAATTATGTCTGTTACTTCTACTTCAGAGTCAGAAAGTTCTGGAAATGACAAACACAAAAGTTTTTGTTCCGTTTGAAAATGAAAGCAATTTACAATATATTTGAAGTTTTGGATTAAAAGTATATTTCAGTTTCATCAGGGTACACTGATGCCTCAGACTGGATTGTACCAGGCTGGAAAGGCTCAATGAATTTTAATTATATTCTGTAAGGTGGTTGCCTCAAAGAACTTTTTTTTTTCAAGTTTTCAGAAACCTTAGCATATTTCACAGCTTCTGAAGTTAATTTAAAAGCAGGATTTTAGTTTACTATTTCCACCTGGCATTTTATGGTGTCGTGTTGCTGGTTCTCAGAGATCTTCCACTATTATAAGAAACTAGTGGCAAAAAGAGTTTCTCTCTCTAATGAAGATTATTTTTTCTTCCTCTTTCCCTCTTCCCATTTCCTCTCAGTCGGAAGTGTCTTGGATCCCCAACAAACACTACTCTGGGATTTACGGGCTGATGAAGTTGGTTCTGACTAAGACTCTACCTTCCAATCTTGAGCGAGTCATTGTCCTCGACACAGACATAACATTTGCCACTGACATTGCTGAGCTATGGGCCGTCTTTCACAAGTTCAAAGGTATTCTAATGATTTTTTTACTGTCTTTATTTATGGGGGAGGGAGAATGGTAAAGCAAACAATACAACAGAGGTAGAAGGCTATCTGAGATTTGTTAAATGTTTTCACTCTTTTGATCTTTGGTGTTTGAATATAATTGTTCTATTTGCGTGCTCTCTCCTCAACAGTGTTCCATATAGAGTGATTGACAACAGTGATTATCTATGCAGTTTGTTTTATTGGTCTAATTATTTGGAAGAGGTGAGAGCTTGACAATACAGTAGGTGATAGCTATGAGGATGCTGTAGTGACCTATCATTCAAGCACCTGTTGGTATTCAATACTTGGAAGATCCTGTTTTATATTACTTTTTAGTAATGAAACCTAATTATTAATTTCAGTATCACTTTTCCATGTTACCACTGAAAATGAATGAAATTAGGATCATACTTGGAGGAGGATGAAGGGGACAGATTTATACACGTGGATAGAAATGAGTTACTGCTTGCTCCTCTTAGCGAGTTGGTAAAGGGTTCTGGATTTGAAGTATCCACCTAAAGTTTTTTTCTCTACCTATACCCATTTCCCACAGCTCCTTCAAAAACTACGTGATAGTTTGACCAAGAAAGGACACTTTCAGAGTAACTGCTTAAGGAGATGTTCACAAAAAAGTTCCCCACTATCCTGTCACAAACCAGAGCACTTTCTTGGCTAGCACACTGCTAAAACCATTTAATTCTCCCAGGCTCCAGCGTTGCCAGCTTTTCACAGTCAGGGACATACCCTATTGTTCTCCTCTTACCCTCAGAATATGTATTGCAGTGCTGGTAAGTGCAGAGGCATTTCAGCATCCTGGTTTGAAGGTTTACAGCCCTGTAAAAGTGTAGCCTTGATGCATATCGTCAGCTCTCTTAAAATCACCTCCAGCAAAGTCAGCCTAAGCAAATGGGACTATTTATTTACAGAAGCCAAAATAAACTACTCTGTTAGAAAGGTGACAGAAAAAAGAGCACATTTACTATACTTATTGCATACTGAAATCCACAAGGCCTCTTTGCCTTTCCCAGTACCCAGTAAACAGGCAGGAGCTATTATCTTCAGCTCTACGGTCAAGGACTGGGTGCTAGTACTTGCTTCTCAGGCCAGAAGCAATCACCTTCTTACTCATCTAAACTATTCACAAACTTGCTTCATTAAGGAATATAAAGTTTTTTGTCCTCTTCAGGTATTGTTCAAAACTCTTCACCAAGCCTTTCCCTACACTGAACCTTGAGTTTCATATAAACATATACCTTGAAACCATAATTTACAGAAATGCATGCATAGGGAGTGATGCTGTGCTATTGTACAGTTTCATTGTGTGCTACTGTCCCATTAACAGTAATATTTTACTGAATATGGTGTATTAGCATGGTGTAGCAGGTAAAAAAATGTGTATAAACTGAACATGGGCATAGAGCCCAAGCTTACATGGCCAAAGATAGCAAAATCTGGATTGAGACAATGAGAGGGATTGGCTCCTTGCTTATGCTTTCTGCCATAGTTTTGGCGAAGGTCACTTACTTTTTACTGGGGAAAGAAACCAAGCATAAAGATTGCTTGTAAAGGAAGGAATATGGAGCAGAGGCAGGCCTAAGATTGAAAACAATACAGACAGAAAATATGGAGACATTGAGAAGGATAATTACTGGAAGTAAAAGAGTGGGTGTAAGTCTGTCTCCATACAGCTAGGCAAGGTTGTTCAGCTGATTAGAGATGTGAAAAGCTCTAACTTACATACGGAGACAGAATTCTTGTGCTACTGCCAGCCCTTATAACATACGTATCACAACTCCCAAATGTATGATTTTGTAAGTTGTTCAGTCTGTCTTTTTAATTCCAGCTGACCACCTGCTTCTCCACAATTTTTAATCCTGGCAATAAATTGGTCAGTATCTGCATCTGCTCATCTCCCAGATGGTCATGCATAAAGAAAGAATTAATGGCACAATCCCATATCCCCAGGAGCTGAGCAGGGTGGGAGAGGACTTTGGAAGGCATGTACACTCAAAATAGTGATCCTAAATGTTGGGGAGGAGAGACAAATGAAAGTTTCTGAGCACAAGCTTGTTCGCCAGCCTGTGTCATAGGGTGCAGTCCTATTAGGCAAAGACTCAACGGGAATGGATCATCCTGGAAAGCAAGGGCATGTAAATTGGAAAGATACCATTGATGGTGATTCTCAATTTGTCCTCATATCTTTTTTTTTCTTCTGCCAGCGTTACAAAAGTTTCAAAGGATCTGTCATGTCGTTAGCCCCAAATATTGCTCTAGAGGATCTGGTTTTAAACTAATGTTTTAATCCCTTCCTTGTTTCTCTCTCAGAAGTCCCAAGTAAGTTTATGAAGACTTCTTTGGGACAATCTAGTGTGTTTGTTGATATATTACTTAAACAGAATAGAAGTAAAATTCCTGTGAAGGGAAGTTCTACTCTCCAAAGGAACCTGACACTGTACCCAGCCCCAGCTTGGAGGGCAGTATTGGAACCACAGGCTCTCTTTCTAGAAATGTTCAAACACCATGTTGTTGGCTGGAAGTAGCCATTATAAACCTACTTGCACCAGGATGTTTTTTGAGCAAATAGAAGATTTTTTTCACATCACTGCAGGAAAGGGAAGAGCTTCTGTCTGCGGGTTGCTACAGGATAACCGATAAGGCAGTTCAACACAGCCACACAGGTAAAGAGAGAGAAGGTCCTAGAGTCTGTGATTAAACCAATTATGCCCAGGAACACTTTTCTTCCCAGCAAAAATAGTGACAAATAGAGACTAATTGCTCAGATTCCTTTTTTTCTAGAACACCACGCTTGGAAGAAACTCACATTCAGGATTGTTTTGCAATTTAACTAGGTCCAATTTGCTGTGTAGAGAGGCTCACAGTACATTTTAAATAGCACCTGCGATACCAAGTATCCTTGTTCTGCGAAGGTTCTTCTTCCTGTCATCTTAAGAGTTGCAGACAAGATCAGACCCTTACATAGTAACTTAATATTTTAGGTGGTAAAACTACCATTACATTCACTCTGTAGATGGAAAAAAGGGAGTAGGATTCCTTTGTTAATTATTGCTCTTCTGCCCTTTTCTGATAAGCTCTTTGCGTACGGCCTTACAATAAATGATCTAACTATACTGCAAGTGAGTGCACAAATGAGGGCTGTACATACGTGATTATGTTTGAAAATCTCTTCTTTGAAGCTGCAACCTTAAGCTTTGGGAGAAGCTCCACCTCTCTTCAGTAGCCTGAAACAGGGCCTCTTAAGCAATGTAACATTTAAAAATTTCTCTTAGCACTTACGGTGAGTTGTATAATTATTGTTCCTTTTATATGCAAGCTTCAATCTCTATGCATAAATATGTCTTTGGGAACCAGTAACTTAAATTTCCAGAATCAGATCCAGCTTTACAGCTGGGATTTGGACATCTCTGCTTTAGCCTCATTCTCTCTTGCTCTCCCAAAAATAAGTAGTCTATATCTATAGGACAGGTATATACCTCCAAAATATTGACTTCAAAGGTGTGAGTCTGCAGCCAGTCTGGTGACAATAACCTGTCACACATGTTTTCTGTGGCTTAATTGACACTGATTATGTTTTCTATTAATCTCTCACTGGATTTTGACAGTTCTAAACTTGAGAAAGCATCTAGCTTAAGGGCAGAAGAGTGGGACTGTAGATCATATGCATTCTTGGATGAAGAGCTGCGAAGTGTTTCAGACAGCAAGGATTAGTGTAACCAATATGCTTTCATTGCAGAAATTGTGTGAATTCTTGTGAGAGAAGAATCAGTCCAAAGCTTAGCTCTCTGCAATCAATCTTGAAGTTCTTTTAAGGGCCACATTAGCTAATTATTATTCTTGCTCGAACAAACTCTTGGTATTGAAATGTTGGTTCTTTTTTCCAAATTTCTGATTTTTACTGTAACTGTTTGTTAAATACGGATTTTCAAGAGCATTTATTATAAATGGTATTGGGGAACTGACTATAACAATCATCATCATTATTTGTGTTACAGGTGGCAGTTCCAGTGAGGATCATAACATCTTTGTGCTGGGTGCTGTACATACACATAGCAAGAGAAAGTCTTTGTGCTTTACCTAGTGCCAGGTGGCAGTTCTTATGTCTGCCTGATTCCTTTAGGCTATCGCTGTGTGTGATTCACAGCTGAGACCCACAAATGAGACCTGAATAATCCCTGTAGAGGTCAGTGTTGAGGGACTCTGTGTTAAGTTGAATGCCATATCCAAGGGCATTATGGTATTTCTAAGTACATGTCATAACTTAGAGGATATATTGAACAGTGATGTCCTACTACTACATCTTAGTCTCACAATCCAGCTAGCTGATAGGATTAATATTTTAAGGACTTTTAAACAATAGAGACTGGATAGTACATAACTAGTGTATTTCAAATAAGTCTACTTGTAGATTAAGTCCTCCAGAGAATATAAACTACAATTAGTGTTCATCTGTGCAAGTAAGTCTTCTCTGGAAAGCTGATGAAGACGATACGGCAGAATCACCTACCTCCATTAACCAAGCATCCAAGAAGGAGAAATGGCAAGCCTGATAGGAAGACTGAAATTCCCATATTCATACTTTGCATGAATAAAAACACGCTATAGAAGCTGTTTGCTTTGTGTCAGCAGCTCAAACAATGATAAAAATCCATACCGACATCATAAATACCAGAAAAGGTCAACAGCGATTTTGGTGCAGGATCAAGTGCCCACAGCTGAGGAGAGATTGGCACATAGTCAATCCCAAATTTAAAATTTGCAAACACTCAGTATGTGGGTGCTTTGGCATATTGCTCTGCAGAATGCCTGAGGTAACAATCTAGGTTCATGCTATTTTTGCAGCTTCTTCAGGAAAAAGAGCAAGCAAACAAAAAAAAAATCACAACCATCACAAAATTCAACATCTTGTGTAGGTGGTTTAGTAATGATATTCCTACAAGAACTATTATGCATAAGGTTGTAATATGAAATGCATGCATATCTTTTCATTTGTGTGTGAATTTAGTGTGCCAGAAAGTGAGATGCTGGTGGCACCAGTGAGAGTCGGGCAGAGCCAGCAGGTGCTGTATAAATTTCACTGAATTTGGCTCTATCAGTGAAGCCCCGTTTTAATAAACTACAGCTGTCATAGGCCTGGGCTCTTCTTCTGCAGATTGTACTTTTTATAGGTATGCTCTTCTTGTGATGATGTAAAATATTCCATTGTTGCCAAGATTAAGATTTAAAATTCATTGTCACCTATCGCTGAAGCCAGAATTTGAGCCACAGAATTGATTCTGAGCAGGCTCTGAGGTTCAGTCTGTCGGTTTACACTGAGTAAATCATTAAAGCTTTCACAGATAATTTTGAGACAGGATCTCTGTGGGTGACACACTGTGTTAAATCCTGCAGAGATCTTTCTGTTCCTTCTGGTCAGTACAATAGCTTTTCTTTTCTTACTAATCGAGAGGAAGGCGTTAGCAATGTGCACCTAAGCGTGTGTAAAAATCCATGGCATGAGTCAGTCTTTTTGTGAAGGAAACAGGATCACATTGTAGCAGACTGCATTAATAACATTGTCAGGCAGCCACTAAAATAGCTTAAAATTATCTGCATTTTTATAGGTGTCTAAAAAGGCCGAATGGCACTTGTCTTTGCTCATAAAAGGAACATCTGTTAGTTTCTGAAAGACTTGTGTAAGTGTTTAATGGTTAGACTACAGTACATAGCTCATCCTAGGGTTATTCTGCAAATGAAATACATTTTCTCTTTGAAATAGTCCCTGTGGAGACTCTACCTGCTTAAGATTTTCTATTCCTGATTGTTATATTGGGGTGTTTTCTTCTCTTCTGCTGCAGAAGCTTTGAAACTTCATTGGTAAAGAATCCCATTTGTTAGCTATAGCTGATAGAAATGTTGGGGTGTGCCGTCGTGCTCCATTCTTTCTCTCGTGATGCTGTTGTTATCACCTGTGTTTGAAACTACAGGAGTCAACACTGAATTACAGTTTATCTTGGTGAAGAGCCAAAGTAAGGATTTAGGATATTTGGGGAAAAAAGAGAAGTTTGTAACTATGACTGGAGGTAATTTTACTGATTTTAATTAGGAGGAGATGAAGCGAAGAGATGGGACTTACTGATTCTGTGGGTCTGAGGAAAAACACTTCTGTCTCTCCACGCTTGTCAGATAAGCTGACTGGCTGGAAGTGCTTATTTTTTTTTTCCTTTTTTTTTTTTCCATAATTGCAGTTTGCTTTGCCATGGTATTACTTTATTGAGGAGGCAGTATGTAAGAAAGTTGACCTCAGTAAATGAGCTCCAGGGGAGAGAGTTTATTACATGGATCAGCGTGTGCACATTCTAGTTTATGGGTTTTAATGTGACAAGGGACATAATCAGAAAATTCTGATTATGAATTGCTGCCAAAATAGAATGGCTGCAGTTTCGGAAACATCTGTAGTTCTTTTTTAGCTGAATGGTTCTTTGTCTGTTTCTGGCACCAGGCAGAAATATTTAGAGGTGAAAGGCCAACAGTGCATAGAAATTGGGTGTAACCCATGATGGGGGAAATTCTAAAATAAAATAGAAGAAAATAAAAGATTCAGGTTCTTTATTTTTCCATTTTGATTTCCAAGGGATACCCTTTGGTCATGTTTTTAAGCTTTTTTCTGTGGTGGTTAGGAATGTTTTAATTGAAAATGAAAGCTGATATTCTTTTATCATCTTTTGATTCCACAACTGGAGCTTTCAGAATAAAAGCCCACCACATACTACAAGACTTGTAATAAAATATTGTTAGCAACACTGACATTTTGTGGACTTTTTTCTACTTTCTCAACATCAATTTAGTGCTTTTTCTGTGTTATTTTTCTCCAGTCTTTGTTACCCTGCCACTCATTCTACAGCTGTCTTTTTGGCTTGGATGCTATGATGTATCAAACACCCAAACTAAACATTGTATGACTCATGCGGTGTTAAAGCAAAAACCAGTTTCTATCCTCTGAGCTCTTCCTTCAACATTTAAAGAGACTTTAATTCTATTAGTCTCAAGTACTCCAACCGTGGAGAATGAACGTAGAGCTTTTTGAATTGCCTTGCAAATATTTATTGAGAGAAATCTGGGCAGAGTGCAGCATCAGAGGAGCAAAGTGCATATCCCCATCTCCCTTGACTAGCAGAAGCTGTGACTTTCCAGAAGGTAAAAAATCCAGCTCCCAGAGGGTAGACACTGGGAGAAGGAGCATTTCTGCTTTGTGATTTTGTTCTTGGCAGAGGAAAAGTGCGTTTCTGGGACTGGGATGCCAGTAGGCTGTGCTGAAATGAAAACCTGTAAGAACAGTAGGAGGGAACAAGCTGAGGAGGAAAATAATAGTAACCCCCCCATCCCAACTAAAAAGGCGAAGTCAGTCAGGAGTTGCTGTCAACGGATATATGTTTTGGGTTGATCATTTTCTCCTGCAATCTGTTCACCTTCTCATGCAGTTATAGACATGCTCCCCCTCAGATACATTTAGTACCCCTGCCCCGTCAACTCATAACTTATTTAATTATGTTTTTTAGAGGGCTATTAAAAAAACCAAACTCCAATGTCTGCTATTCTTCTAGGGTGGAGCACACAAATGAAGTCCATGTACTAATACCTCTGGTCAGTCACTCTGTGTTCCCTAGGTGACAGTAAAGCAGAGCAAGTGCATGAGCAGGCAGCAAATATGGAGGGAGTGGCAACCTGTCTATCATTCCAACTAATAATGTCTAATGATGATTCACCTCTGCATGTGTGAAAAAGCCAATCAGATGAGACACATGGGTCATTCACCTAACAAATGAAGTTTACTCTAAGGTTTGATAGTTATATTACTAGGACTAAAGAAAGAATAATATTTAATAGACAGATTTCTGTGCCTAAGGCCCTCATTCTAATCACATGCAATCTATCAGACACATTCTCTTTTCACAGTTCTCTTTGACATGCATTGTAATAACTTGATATTCTGTTTTCTCCCTCTCTGAACCAGGCGTATTCACTGAGCCTACCTTGTTCTGCATTAGCAATCCATATTTTCAAGGACCTAAGGCCCCATTTCCAATTACAGAGCTCTCATCTGAGGTTTCACCTTTTTGGTTTCATGCTGCAAATTACGTCTGTAATACTGTCCTTGGAGGCACATGGATTTGCATGGGGTAAAATGGCATAGGGAATATCTGTCTCACAAGCTCAAGCTGGAAGGTAGAATGTATTGCCCAAAGGTCAATGACATGATTGTCCCATCAGCAGGATGAGTGCATGGTATTTCTCTCTGCGCAACCAGGGAAGAGGGAAAAGAGTGTACAAAATTAAACCAATTTGTTACATAACTGAGCTAAGGCTGTGTACAAATGCACCCTGAGCAGAAACTGTGGGCAGTTACAAGAACTAAAAGTTAGACGTGTAAATGAAGTCAATAATCAGTCCAGTTTTGTGGGAAAAGTAGAAACCTCACAGGTTTCCTTTTTCCAAGCAATCTAGAGAATCAGGGATGTTTGAAGCCCTTATTTTAATCCCCAAGTTAAAAGAAAGAAGTAGGTATGTCTGTAATGGCCTGCTTCACTCTACGTCTTCCAAGTGTCTTCACTTAAATCTCAAGCTTGCTCTGCTGCATGTTCTTTGCAGTAATCTCTAGCTTGCATTCAGCATGGGCGAAGCAGTTCAATTAAACGAAGGAGCTTTTATCCTGCTGACCCTTTCCTCAAAGTAAATCTTTTCTGTGCTTTTAGACACTGCTAATAACAAAGAGATTTTTGTCCTAGCCCTTCCAGATACATACCAAAAGGTGATTGATAAACATACAGTAAAACTGAGGGACCAAGTGTGGCTACAACTTTTCTGTATTTTTATTTTGTTTCCTGCATTTAGTTGCAGTGGAATTTATAGTTTGGACTTAAATGTCAAGTGTGGTGATCTGTAACACCCTCCATTGCACAAGGGCTAGTCCTGAGAAGAATTTGGACCTGAGTGCAAAATTGATAGCTGCAGTAAATGTTGTACAAGTTCATGTCAGTAAGAGATGCACATTCAGCATTTTCAGGTGAAGACCCAGGCCACTTTCTGTTTCCTTTGCTCTGCCTGAATGCTTAAATGGGTCTCAAGATCTAAGCTGATGGTATTCCTCCTTAGGTGTAAGATGAGCCCTTTGTCAGCTGCTTCTGATCCTCATGATTCTGGGATTCATTCTGGAACTGGGGCTGAACATGACAGCAGAACAGCTTCTTGAGAGCCATTAACTACTGGCAAAACTAAGTGAAACTCTGAAGCTACTTATGTCCATGTTTGGGGGTGTGGTGTTTTTTTCTGTCATCTGCTTAGGAACTGGAGGAGCTGTCAAATAAGTGCTATCCTGACACACCAAGAGAATTTCTCTGATAGGAACAGAGGTGAAGGTGTATAGCAATGAAGGTGTTACAGCGTTCAGTGGTGCTCTTGACAAATAGGCCAGACTATGAACCATCCCACAGCTGAGGACCTAGCATGTGCTTACTCCTTCTGCCCTTCTGAGACACGTAATCCTGAGCAAGACCAAAGCCCTACAGTGAAGCGAGCCATAGTACTTCTCATACAAAGTTCTCCTTGGCTGACTCAATGCCACCACTCTTCTGTCATCAACACAAAATGTCTGCCAGTTTATGCTCACTGCAACTTACTGAAATGCACATCACTTCTGAAACTGGCTCGGGGTCTCCTCAACTTCATTAATTCATGGCATTGCCATGTCTTTCTGCACATATTATGTTTAATAGTAATAATATTTCCTTCCTGTATGCTTCAGGATACAATTATTGCAGGTGCCAAGTGGCAGTCTGTATAGGGCTGTCTACAGACTTTTTGCCAGCCTGCTTCAGAGTCACATTGGCACCAATTTCTACAGTGTTTGGCGATTCAGGCACTTTCCCATACTACCAAGAAATTATTATCTGAATATTGTTACACTGGTGTCCTAAAATTCTGAGAGAGCTGTTATAAACTCAGCTGGTATAAACTAGCTTTATAAAACATTGGAGTGAACAGGATGATGCTGGCTTACATCAGTAGAGTAGTCTAGCTCCTATATTCCCTAATTTACATAAACATTCCTGCTTTGAACTTAGAGCTGCTTTTGTAGGCTAACTAAAAAAAAGATGTGAATAGTTGGAGGAGCAATCTTTAAATATGCTCTCCTTTCAACTCTAGACCCCTGATATGGTTCACAAGAAAAAAGAGTTGGATGACCTCAGCCAGGTCTGACGTGCATGAAGGCTGAAATGCATAAGCAGGGCAGCAAAGGGACACACTGCTGGGATACAAGTTTTGAAGCACCTCGGCAGAATTAGAAGAGGATGTTTGCATACTGTCAGTTCCATTCTCGTGATCATGTAATTCTTTCAAACATAATAACAGGAAGTGGACATAACTGGTAGGTAAATGAGAAAACAGTGTGGAGATGGAAAGTTGGAGTGAAAATACGGGATATTGAGCTGGAAAGAAAGAATAGGAAAAGGGAGAAGTGGCAACACGTCCCAAGTTAGTCAAGATTATTGATCTTGAAACGTATCTGAGATTAGCTAAAAATATCATATATCACAGTAAATTTCTGTGAAGCTATATAGAAGCAAGCGTATGTATCTAGAATTTCTCTGCGTTTCCTTGGCAGCAGAATCTGCCTATAAGAAAAATCTTGCCAAGGAAATAACAAAGTACACAATAGCATTAAGGAGCTAACCCAGCATTTAATTCAGTGTGATTTTGGCCTGTCCCTCCTGTGAGATGGGTAGTGCAGATACCATCCCTAGCAGTTAGTCCTACTGTCATTGTTATAACTTTTTTATTTGTTTTCTTCTATGGTGCAAGAGCAAGAGCTCTTGCTTGTGGACAGGCAAGTCCTTGTTTCTAAGAGAGTGGTAGGAAGGCTCTGCACACTCACTGCCATGAAACCAAGAGGTTTTCTTCCTCTTCCTAAAGAGTTTTGATCACCGTAACAACCAGTCTAGTCTTTGTGTGGGGTAGGGGGGCTGAGAATGATATGTAAAATTGAGAAGAGCAGTGATGAAGCTCCATTCTTGTGATTTTTTTACTTTGATTTTATGCTATTGCTTTTAAAGGTTTAGTTGCCATAACAACCCAAAGCAGTCCTGTATTACCATAGAAACGTGCTGTTGTGGGTGACAGTTTTTATGAGAATCTTTTTTTTTTTTTCTCTCCTCTTCATGTAGTGTCTTTAACGCTGGCCTTTTTGCAGGTGTATCACAGTGCACTACAGGGGTTCCATTAAGTGTCAGAATGACATAAGAAACAACAAAAATGAAGCATATACTTAAATCTAGGAAGAAAATCTGGGGTCATACTTGACTGAGAAAAGAGAAAACGTAAATTCCTCTTGCTTAACTTGGAGGCCAGAAGTATTGAGCTTAGAGCAGGGCTGGCTAATCAGTCCACATGAGTAAATACTCAAGCAAAACCACAGCAAATCAGGAGTTAGGGTTTAGATTATGTGCCAAGGAGTTAGTATAAAAACAACTTGTCATGATAGTCATAGTTATCAAAAGACGGGACTCCTTTAATGTTCTCTGCGTGGGGCTGCTCCTTGAGACTGTTCAGAGGCTGAAGTAAGAATTGCTGAATGAGACAGCCCTCTTATAAAGCACTGCTTCATGCTGAGAGCCGGTTCCAGCTGCATACTGATCGCTTGCGAGCTTCAGGGTGTTGGTTGTGACCTGGGAAGCCCTAAATTGTTTGGGATCTGTCTATACTGAGGACTTTCCCTCTCCCTGTGTGATATCTGTAACAGCTGGGCTCTGCAAAGTCTCTTGGGTTCATAAAGAATGGTAATAGAGCTTTTCCTTCCACAAATCTGCATCTCCATCTACTCATTATTTGGCTCTCCTAGAGCAGTAGACCGCTGGAGCATATCAGCTCTCCTAACTTCTGATAGATTACTGTGCATCTTTACTACCAAACTTCAAATTGAAGTTATGGACTAGTCACAGACCATTTACTCTGTCCCAGCAAACCGTTGTAGTACAGAGTACAGTGTTACATGTTCATAATTTTATGACAGGCCACACAACTTATTTGGAAAGAGGGGAGTCAAGCATAGTCAGACAGCTGTGGAGATTGTTATCGATCAGTATTTTTAGGGGGAGGCACAAGTCTATCAGTTTCCTATAATCAGTTGCATCAATGATAAAAAAACTTTTCATGCCTGATATGCATGTTTTAAAGAACAAAAAAAGTTTCCAGTTAGGATCTTGCAAGGGTTCCCCTTGCCAAGGTCATGCAGGCAGCAGGGAATGTCATGAAATTCAGATGTGCTTTATGGTTACTGACCCCTCTGCGAGCCTACACAAGCCTGCTGTTACTTTCTCTCATTTGACCCTCATTTCTCCAGGTTCCATTCTGAATTTCTGAGCCCTACCTGGGATTGATGATTAGTGAGAAACAGGATTTCCTTCCCACTTCCTGAATGCCTCCCTCTAATCTGTTCAGAGACATGACATCCTAGGGTGCTCCTTATCCTTCACTTTTATGGTATTGGAAATCTCCTCCATGATCTTGAAGTTCCCAGATGAGACCTATTTCATCTAATCAAGATTTGTTGGACATGATTCCCTCCTTGCTCTTCTTCAACTCCTTTCTCTAGTCAGGAGTTTCAAATAAGTCAATGGTTAAAGTTAAATGTTGTGAGTACCTGCTTCTCCTTTTCCTTTACATCCTGGTGATGTGTTGGCTTATATTCCATGAAAAAAAAATTGTAGCCAAACTTCAGAGGGACTTTTATATGATCTTGAAATTAGTTCCTGTTTCAATTAAATTACTGAAGACTGACCACCATGCAATGTGATTTCTGCTCATTAATCTCACTAACTAGCTACATTCAGTACAAATCCATTCTCTGAACAGTCCTTCCGCCTCTAATGTAGAACAGGCTGTCATAGCCTCTTCTTTTTGCCTGTCTTGCTGTAAAGTCTGTGGTTTATAGTTTGATTTTATGTCTGGATTAGAAGATCTTAATTTTCTTGAGAGCTGGACTATGCTCTTAAGCAGATGCTCAAAGATACCATCTTTTCTTTAATAATCAGAAAACTGTGGAGTGGGACATATGCACGTGTGGGTTCTTAAAGAGTAATAATATCAAGCCAAATAATAGACATACCCTAAGCTTTTAAAAATTGCTTCTACCTTACCGAGTACTAATGCTGAGGCAGCTGTAACCCCTTATATGAGCTGCATTTTTAATTAAGCCCTCTATATCAACAAATAATCCTTCCTTCAGTTGCATGACTGATTTTTTTTTTTTCCTGTCTTACTTGACTGAGATTTCTGAATGAGGTGAGCTCAGGTAAAGAAGCAAGGGTGAAGTCCCAGGGAGCATGTCAGGGATGGATCTAGATCTGGAATACATACCTGTGCGGAGAGAGAATTTGTGGAGATTTCTTTTTAAAATGAAGCAAAGGTAAGGAAGAACTCCAGGTTGCAATACACTCTTTGGTAGCCCTGTAACAAAAGAGAAGTTATCCTAACCGACTGTATTCCTCTGGGACCTTTAGTATACTGGCAATATGGAACACCTAATCAGCATTAACCTGACCTAGCCAGTACAGTCAGTACTATTTAAGCACGGGCAGCAAACACTACACTGGAATATCGGTGTGTTTCAGTGACGATAGTTCTTCATGTACTTCAGGGCTGTTTTGTCATCACAGATGTGACACCAATATTTGAGCTGCCTTGTGCTTCACCTTTCTTACGGTTTACAACCCTTTTTCTGTATTCCCATCACTGTGTGTTTTCTATAGATCATTGAAAACATTAGCAGCCTGCACCTGAGGTCCATCTTACTCTAACACCCTCTCTGAACTGGCAAGGCACGCTCCACCAGATATCCAGGTCTGTACTTAACCTTTCCCTAAAAGGCACAAAATTATGAGGTGCAGTCACTTATTGATTAAGGCCATTGTTTGGTGATAGAGTAAATAAAAACTAGAGATTTTGGTGCTGGATCAAAATGTCATAGACACCTAGCACTAAGTGGTAATAAATTCACTGATTCATTTCTGTTCCAAATTATTAATGGATTAACTATTCTGAGAAACCTTACCCTGGATCAGATACCATCTGTCTTTCCATAGCAAGCTTGAAGTCAGCATAAACTCCAAATCATGTGTTCTGGCTAATGTAATAGAAATGTCATTCTGTGCCCACATTTGATTATGTGTCAGATTTGCTCTGCTGGGTGACTCAGTCATGAACAGATCCTGTATACTAATGAACACAGAGCCATCGCTGGAGCGAGGCTTGGACTAACTTCGTTGAAATATATTGCTCTAGGGTACCTTGCTATGTAGCTCTGACTTTCGTGTTGGGAGGCAGATGGGAATGGTAATTTCTTGGGATGAAGCTTCGAAGGAAGAATCTAAAGTAGAAGAAGTTTTATTTTAGTGATGCCAAGCTATGATTGGTCTTAATTTATCCCTTGGTAGAAGGGGAAGATGTTTAATCATTTCTCTAATAGTATGTAAGGTCTCCAGGTTGTCAAAATTAAGAACTAAAAATTGAGTTAGAAATCTCTGGAAAGTGTGTTGAGACCTGGAGAGCACCCTTCATTACTTTCATCCCCTTGTGACCAGTGCTTGAAAAAGCAATGATAAACTCTAAAGGAAGTTGGAACTAGAGTTCAAAGCAGAGACAGCAGAGCTGTAATTTAAGGCTGAGCGCTTTGGGGCGGAGGTGGGGGAAAGTCATGCTTACATGTCCACCTCTGCAAAAATGCACTGAGGATATGCTTCTTAAGACATCCAAAATAGCTGGTACTTTTTTGTCTGCTCTCAAGAGACTGCCTCTGTCTGGCCTAGCTGTCACACAGAACATGAGCTTGTTCCTAGAAGCTTTGTAGCTCTTATGCCTTGTTCATAGTGGGTCCATTGTCAAAGGGCAAAGAGGAGACAAACGATTCCAGATGAATCAGGATAAAGTATTGTCACAATTGTGTTATTAGCCCAAAAGCTTGAAGCACCTTTACCAATTACTGATACCCATTTCCTGCCTTGCAAGTGGAATTAGAATCTCTCAGCAATATATTGAAAGCAATTGGATATCATCCAGCAATTGGCATGAGTGAAGTTGTAAGTAATTAGTACTAATGACACTTAGGAGGGAAAACAGGTGTGGTTGAATCACGCTTTCCCCGTATAGACTTAGAATATACACAAACTGAAACTAGTTATTTAATTTTATGTTAGAGTTGTAGCAGAGTGTCTTTATGTATTTCTAGTGCTGTTGGTGAGTATATTGAGATATCAGGACATTGTAACCATTTCCCCTGAGATCTCACCAAAAGCTTTAATGTAATTGTGTAGAATTAACGTACTAAAAAATACCATTTTTTTCCACTAGAGAATCTTGCAAGAATGCAGTACATTTTTCAGTAAAAACTCAGTGTTACTAATGGAGATCTTAGGGGGACATTTATGAGATTAGGCCAAGGTCCTCGTCTCATTTACCGTAGACTAAATCCAGAGTAACTCCATTACTTTCATTTAAGTTATCCTTGGATTTATATTGGTGAAAATAAGATGAGAATCTAGCTTTTAATTAGAAAACAGTGCATACATGAGATGCACTGTGGGTTTTTTTTCCTAAGACAGCAGACTTCAGTGAGCAGCAAAGGTATCCCAGAAGTAATCTTACCATATATGCTCAACATAAAACCAGGAAAACAGTTGACCCAGAGATGTTTTTTTCTGAAAAACAGAACCCCATGAAACTCTGTTAAAATTCAAGTGCAAAATGAAGAACCAAACTTTTGGAAACTGTGAAATGTGGATAAATTTGGTGATCATGAAAGAGAAGATGTGATAGCTTTCATTTAGCTCCAAATAGCGTGGGATTTGTCTGCTTGTGCCTGAGCTCTAGTTTAAGGGTCTGCTTTATTTGTTCCATAAGTTATAGACCACTTCATAGTGGCACAGCCCTGTTCCTGAAATGCCATTGCAGTATCAATGGCTGTTGATAATTATTTGCCAAACTGTTGTGATTCCTTACGAGTCACAAGATCTAGCTACAGAGTGGCAAGAGAAACAACTGGATTTGTCTGGCTGTATGGTGCTGTTACAAGGGCGCTTTAGATAGCACTGACCGCAGCTTTTTCTCTCCACATCACTTAAAGTTCAAGCAAGACGCAGCATTTGAGAAAGGAGGATCTAACTCAAGCTGGGGCTCAGTGCCAAGGAGCCTCACAAATGAGACAAGAACCAAGTAGTTCCTGTCTTTCAGTTCCTGTGAAAAGCACAACAGATCATAACTCTCCCTCTATTTTCTAATATACTGCTTTCACCAGTTTCCACCCCATTCGCTCACTCTCTCTGTTTTGGATTCTGTTCCTCAAGCTTACTAACTTGTGCTTTTTCCAGGATGATTTTTTTTTTCTTATTTCCCAGCCCTCACTGTTATCCTTACAGGTCTCTCTGTAACATTTCTGGTCTGGTGGTGTGTGCAATAGCTCTCAATTTACTGACACCTACACTGGTAATCAGTGCTTTATACCCCACTTTCAGTACTGTTAACATTCAATTGGGCAGCCTCAGCTGGATCGCAGGTCAGGATTTATGGACCTGGCCAAAGCTCCAAATGAGAAGCATGTATGGCATCAACACGCACTTTTTGTAGCTGTGAAATAACTGCAGGATTCTGTTTTTATTTTATATGCCGTTCCTCCCTTCCCTCTCTTTATTTTAAGGTTTAACCGTCTCCTTAAAATTTTCCTAAGTCATGGGTTATTGTTTTCATAGCTAGTTCAGCCATTTCATTCTGAACACTTCTGCTTTTATGCTGAGCGTCACTGGAAGGGATGTATCTCTGACCGACCTCCATTGCTTACTAAGTCAACTGCCTTTGAAGTATGTGTACTCTGACAGTAAAAAGAAGAGCCTCATTAGTTCCGGCCCATATTTGGGTGGCACCTCTAGTCCACACTCGTTCTGCTTCTTTCTTTTAATTATTGATACATTTTACCTGACTCATGGAGTCTTACAGTGGTGAGATTTTTCCTGCTTTTTCCCACCGTCCCTTAACATCGTCACTCCCTCACTCGAAGCCTGGGTCTCATTTACATGAGGGTCTGTGAAATGTATGGCAAAAGACCGTAGGAAAGAAACCCACGTGCAACAGGTTGTGATGGCTGAACGGGGCAGGAATTTCTCCTTCCTTCCAGTAGAACCTGCAGAAAGAGAAAAGTGACATAGCTTCAAAGATGGGCAGCTGCTAGTGGGGAGGTGGTGTATCCATGTAACACTGGCAGGTCTCCTGAAGAGGCCATACTGCAGTGAAACCCAAATAAAAACAGAATGTCCAAGAGAGACTAGCTCTGATGCCCTCAACTGTTTTTCCTGTGGGCAGTCTCCCATCTAAAGTGTGTAGCATGACTTGGACACTTTTGTATATCAACCTTATTTCATCTGATCTGCATGTGCAAGTATTTCACCTTGCTTACACTGGGAAGTTACTCAAAGTCTGTNGGCTCTGATGCCCTCAACTGTCTCCAGGAACACCTCATTTAGTCTCCCATCTAAAGTGTGTAGCATGACTTGGACACTTTTGTATATCAACCTTATTTCATCTGATCTGCATGTGCAAGTATTTCACCTTGCTTACACTGGGAAGTTACTCAAAGTCTGTTA
This sequence comes from Steatornis caripensis, assembly GCA_013398225.1. NCBI lineage: Eukaryota > Metazoa > Chordata > Aves > Caprimulgiformes > Steatornithidae > Steatornis > Steatornis caripensis. The sequence goes on from VZSC01015397.1 coordinate 68,436, forward strand.
GTCACTTCTTGATGTTACCTGTTTGTGGTCTAAATAAGGTGAACTGTAAGTTGCATTTGCTTGAAACACATGATGCCAATCTAGCTTTGCCTAATGCAGTACTTTGCATTGGTACAGCAACAGTAGTGGCTGGAATTTGGGCAAATCCTTACAGTATGCAAGTGCTTTTAACAGGGGCAACACAAACAGTATTTGCAAGCAATTATCTTACCTAGCATTTGATACTTTCCCCCTTATTAGACAGAATTAGACAGAGGAATTGGTTAAGTTACCCAGTTGACGGAAACAACGTTCCAGTAGCAAGCAGGTTAGTTACTCTTTTTATTTTGTTCCAGTAGTTGAGTGATTTTGGTTTGCGTGTTTTTTTCTTTTTTTTTTTAACATGTCAGGTTGTACTGTGCCTGGCTAGAATAGAGCTAATTTTCCTCATAGTAGCTTATACGGTGATGTGCTTCAGATTTTTGACCGAACCATTACTGATAGCACACTAATATTCTAGCTTTTGGTGAACAGTGTTTGCACAGCATCAAGGCCTTCTGTTTCTCACTCTCCCACCAAGTGAATAGACTGTGAGGTACACAGTAGGCTAGTAGGGATGCAACCAGGCAGATGACCCCAACTAACCAAAGAGATATTCCAAACCACATAATGTCACACTCAGCAAAAAGACAGAAAAGAGCAGGCTTTAGGGCGTTAGCCATCTTTTGCTCAGAAAGTGGCTGGGCATTGGTCTACCCACAGGAGGTGGTGAGGAATTGCCTTTACATCACTTGTTTTGTTTTGTTCCCTTCCCTCTTCTGCCACTTATCCTTCACTTACTAAAAAATTGTTGGTTGGTTTGTTTGTTTTATCTTGACTGTCAAGTCTTCTTGCTTTTATTCTTCCTTTCCTCTTCCCCTATCCCACAGAGGGAGACAGGGAGTGAATGACTGACTGTATGGTGCTTATCTGCCCACTGGGGTTAACTCACAACACAGGTATAAAAAGCTCTGCCAGCTAGCTATCAGTATGGGACCAGTATCTCTTTCTCTCTGTTGTATTCTGTCTGGCTGCATGAGCATTTGATGGCTACCAAGGAAATATCACTTCTGTTGCAAAACCCTGGCATCGGAAAAGATAGATATAGCTGTGCCTTCTGCATGCAAGAGAAAAAATCCCACGTGAGAAGGAATATATGGACCTGAAATGCTGACTCTGAGAGGTTAGTTCCTGACACCTGCTTTAATGGGGATAGCCTGCCATGGTAAAACTCTCAAGGATCAGGAGACCTTCTTAAAAACCATGATGTTAAGAAAAAAGAAAGTATACGGTTCTTGTTTGCTCTCTGGCTCATTAATGTTACACTTGCATCCTTTTCATAGCAGTCATCAGAGCAAAAAGCTCACTCTTTAGAAAAAAACAGAAGAAAAGCAAATTTTTGCCATTATTAGATACTTCCAGAATATGCAATACTAATAAACACCTTCAAGGTATGGTGGGGCTCCTGCTGCCTAGCCCCACAGACGAAGGAAGATATGGGACCATAGAAATCTAATTTACAGGAATTTAATTTTCCAAATTTTTACGAGTGTTTCCAGCCCCTGCCATAAACCACAGTGTGTTCAAGAAATTTCACGGTAGGGTCAAAGTTCTTTGGCAGATATTGCAGGGATGTTTTGATCCCCTAAACCCAACCCCATTTAGCAGGGCACAAGTAAGAGCAGTAGGTACTGCAGATCTTAAAATATCTAAGAGGCAGCATTAAGCAACAAAAGCAATAGAATCATAGAATCATAGAATCATAGAATGGTAGGGGTTGGAAGGGACCTCTAGAGATCATCTAGTCCAACCCCCCTGCTAAAGCAGGTTAGCCTAGAGCAGGTTGCACAGGAATGCATCCAGGCGGGTTTTGAATATCTCCAGAGAAGGAGACTCCACAACCTCTCTGGG
>VZSC01015397.1:73458-134315 GCA_013398225.1 Steatornis caripensis
GCCTTGCTGGCCTGTCCTTCCTAAAAAGTACATAGCCGTCCATGACTGCATTCCAGTCATGCGAGCTGTCCCACCACGTCTCCGTGATCGCAATGAGGTCGTGGCCACGTGACCACGCACAGATCTCCAGCTCCTCCTGTTTATTCCCCATACTGCGTGCATTGGTGTAATAGTATGGTTATAATACCACTCTTCCCCGACAAAAACAGGAATCAGGGGATTATTGAAGTAGGAAATTATTTTTGCCTTTTAATTGGTAGGGCTCCAGAATCCTACCTGGGATGCACCTCATTGGAATAGGAGTTACGCAATTTTAGTATATGATAATTATGTGATAACATGAAATACATACCTCTGTGAACAGAGTCAGCTCAAAAATAAGAGTAACTGATGTCTGGCATAATCAAGCCTCTGCTACTATGTTTTTGAAAGCTCTTATTCCCCATTCAACACTTCTTTCCCTTTTTTTTAACATTGCATAGTAAGCTCCATCCAAGGACGTCAGCAACTGATCTATTTACTCATTTGGAAGAATCTTTTGTAAGTCTGAACTGGGGAGTTTAGCATAGCCACAATGAGGTGAAGCTAAGGTAAGTAACCTTGCCTCCTCACAAGAAGTTTGTTGATTCAAATCCTCCACTAGGATTAAAGGTGAGCCCCATGCTGATAGATACCTTTAGTTCTGGCACGTTCACTCTTCCGATTAATTATTGAAGTAGGGTCTTTCACTGATAGTGTCTTCTATCTCTGCTGTTCAAGGAAACATCATACTTCAGCTGCTGAAAGCACCTTCTCCGCACTGCTCCCCAAGAAAAAAGGAAAGTATGCCCCCCACCCCCCGCCCTGCTTTACGCTAGTATGCAGAGGCATGTGACGTGAGGGGGGGGGTTAAAGACACAGATGTGCTTGGCAGGTAACTCTTGTTAACCTGCCAGTTGCCTAGCAGGAAATGACCAACCTGCTGACTTTCCCTGGAAAGGGCTTGGGAAGCTACTGAGAAAAGCCAGAGATGTAAGAATATGAAGTGGTGCAAAGGAGGCATCTCTTTTTCGCAATGTTTCCTTTAGCTTTTACCTGCTATGCTTTTATACTGGTAGAATCAGCACTGGGTCTTGGCCCCTAGGAAGAAAAGTCCTTTTCCTAATATCCTGTCAAATCCCTAAATAAAGACCCCCTGCCAAGGAGAGGGAGCCAGTTTGGCCCGTTTTTCAGAAGCACTCTTATTAAAATCGGTGTGAGTTCTGGCTCCTTTGAGAATCCAGGCTCTCTGAACAGCATTCACACTCTTTCTTCTTAGCAGGTCTCTTATTTTATTCTTTATCCTATACTCACTCTCTTTCCTCAGCAATGTAACCCTCACAGGCCGCGTGAGTAAGAGAGTGAGGGTGAAAGATGTAAGGTAACCAGCTCAGAAGCCATTCTCCCTTTCCCCGTCACTAGAAATGTGCAGAAAGAAGCCTCCCATTACCAGTCTGCCAAAGCTGTAGCTCCTGGTTCAAGACTAGATTGTGCTATGATTAATGAAATGTGTTTAGCAGTCTCATTTGAGCTTTTCATGGTCTGTTATCTGCATTATGGCTTTAGCATACACTTCAGCGTGATTGATAGCCTGCCTGGAAGTAGGAAGCAGGGTAGAGGGCTGCTTTGAGGTGTACACACTGAAGAGAGAGAGGAGTGAAAATAGCTTGATAGCTTCCAGAAGTGCTGTGTTAATCCTTTAGGATATGTCTCTGTGGGGGCCAACGCACGCACACGTAACTGAGCTAGTTAACTGCACTAGCGAAGTACTGTGTTGGGCTGATTAATCCTACTGAGAAATAGCAAAAATACACAGTTGCAAAATGCTGCATTAACACAGTTGTATGGCTTCTGCTACTCAAACAAACGGAGATATCTCTGCAAGACACTGCGGTACGCCAGGTTCATACACCTTTTCTTTTCTGTGTGTCTCATTCTTTTCTGAGAGCCGTAACATGCTACTGTTCTTCCCTACATCAGCAGTAGGGTAAACACAGCTCCCTCCTGAATCAATCAGTTTCCCATATCTGAAGTTTAGTGGGAGGATTGCTGACATGCAGATTGGGATGTTATTTTGCCACTTGTTTGTTATTTTGCCACATGAGCCTGAAGGGAATATGTTGCAGGTGAGAGAACAACCTTCAGGAGTACCTAGCAAGCATCTACAATTTAAATTTAATGATCTTATTTAGCGAAGTACTTAATCATAGGCTGAAGTGTAAAAAGCTCATGAGTAGTCTCATTGACTTCAGCAGGATGGAAAATGGTGATGCACTGAGATACAGCATTGAGTTAAGGCTGATAACGCCTGAGCCTGTCCTGGCTAATAGATTTCAGGGCCAAGTGTTGCTCTCCACCAGCATCCTCTTTTATCCCTCGCATTGAACAGTATCTGCCAAATGTGTTTTTTCCAAGTGCAGAGGAGAAGATGTGATGTACTAACTTCCTGTTAGCCCTTTGATGCTCAAATTTAAGCCGAAGTTTAAGATCGTTGAGTTTAGCATTGGGAAGAAGATGGAGCAGTCAGCAAAATGTCGCAGGTGACCATGATGAACTGCTGCTGCCCACTGGCGTGTGCTGTGGTAGGTGATGCATGCCTGAGGCTACAGAGCTCAATGATCCCTAGAAAAAAAAAGCTCTTGCCTCAACTCATAAATTCTTAACACTAAAATAGTTTTGTAACTAAACTTCAGAAGGTTAAAAGTGTTCGTAGCAAGAGAGTGGAGCTGACTGGAAACCTCCAGCTTCTGTAGAAACTGAGTTTTAACCTGGCCTCTTTTGCCCAGTTTCTAAGCTCTTACGTGTCATAAACTGTTAGTATAATAATTTTGATCATTTTTTAAATGAAAGTTATGAATAGGTCACCTCTGTGTCCGTCCTATCATGCACCTATCAATTTGCTTGTCATCTCTCTGCCTATTTGTATTGCGTAAAAGATGTGAGCTTTGTCATCCATTTATTCATCTTCCTTGGAATGTTCATGAATTATTCTGGTCATTTAATGCATCCTAGCTCTGCATTTTGTGGGTATCTGTTCTTGGTAGCAATAAATCTGTCAGTTTAATTGCTTTCTCTTTAGCCTCAAACTTTTTCTCATTAAGTCGATGAGTAATCATCTTATATTATTAAGGATACTAGGGCGGAAAAGTTGATACCGGTTCTCTTTGAGTTCTTTTATTTAATTAAATGAACTATCTAAATAATAATCCCTCCCCACTGTTTCCTAAATAGTATTACTTCCTGTTAGGCACATGGGAGCTTCAGCCTGTTTTCTTTTTAATTAAAAGTAAGTTTTCAGCTACCTCTTTCATCATCAGATTTTTCTGTCACCTTGAAATGAAGGCTTTGGCATTGTCTTTTGAATTATTGAGCGCTGGCCGACTCGGGGAGTTCAGTTTAGAGTATACATTAATCTTCTTAACTACTATCATCAAACTGACTGTCCAGCCTGCTATGGTTTCAGTACTCCTATTTGCTGTCCCTCCTTTGTTTGTCTACCCACCAATGCATATGAAACATGAGCATAATCTTTCTGCATGCTTGCTAATTACTGAATTGTATATTCTTTGTGTCCTGACATGTTACAAAACATTTTCCAAGGTCGTGTCTGACATAAATAAGTTGGTGTAGAGAGCTTTTCCTTTGCTACTTGGTTAGCAGAACTTGGAGTTGAAAGCAGCATTGCTGAGGACTTACTTCAGACCTTGCGGGAAAACTTTCTGTATCTCTCTTTTTTTTTTTCTTTCAAATTCTCTGATTTGCAAAAGATCTAAAAAATTAATCCTTTATGCAGAGCTGAACTAATTTGCAATCTTAACAGCTGTTTAGATTTTTCTGTTGAAACAAAAAAAAGGTTAGTGAATTATGCACGTTAATGTTGTCAGCGTATTGGCAAACTTTGTCGCTGGTGAAATAAGTTGTTAAAAATCCATAGCAGGGTTGCGAACGAGAAGAACAGTTCCACTGGGTGGAACAATAGGGATCTGGGCTCTGCTTCCCAGCTCTGCTGCAGTCATATGTGGGCACCTTACTGCCTCTGTAGTCCTGAGTCCTGTTCATGGCAGGCAAAACTATCATTTTCTTTCTCCTTCCCGTTGTCTGTCTTGCATAGTCATTCCACGTTGTGTATTTGTACAGCACCTAGCACTGCAGAGCACTGGATAATCTACCCCTGTACAAATAAATTGTCCGTTAGAATAAATATTTTCCACACTGAACCCTTTTTACACTGGGAATTCACAGTTCTCTCTGATTTATCTCACGTTTAGTCTCCGTGGAATAATTGTGCGAGATTTACTGTGAATACGTGAAGTTATAGCTGTCTGGTTTCATTGTGGTTGCTCAGATGCAGTTGTGTGCACTCCTGAGTGATAACTGTCAGACACTTTAGAGGGCAAACACTGTCTTCTGTGAATTTCAACATTTAGTGCCACACATGATTCTTGTACTTTGTTCTCGCGGAGTTTATTCCCATGAAAGCATCAAATTAGATGTACTCTCACAGCAATCAAGCAGCATTGTACACATCCTGCTATGCCATCTTGGTATCACGTAAAAAATAGTTATTGGATCCCTTTGCATTTGGGAAAGTTGTTAGTTTTAATTTGGCTTGCTCTTCTCAGGATCTAAACTTAGGCTGCTATGGATTAGAATTCATGAAGCCCAGTTTCCCAAGTGGCAAAGCCTCTCCTACACAACCACGTGCTCTGTGGAGCGTGCCTTGGCCAGAGGATGGCTTGCCAGCAATCCTGTTCTTGGTCTGACAGCTTTCCTCACCAACTTACCCAGAATGGGAAAGTGGGAGGTTGTTAATCAGCAGCAAAGCCAACAGCTGGTGTTTTTATGAGAAAATATATGAAAAATGCTTCATTCTTCTATGGTATAAATTTAGTGAGCCAAATTCTGACCTGCTACAAGTTGGAATGGCTCCATTTGATATAAAAGGAGTCATACCTGCTTACAGTATGTCTATATTGACTTCTTCAGGTCAATGTGTGTAAATGGAGGGTCTTCATTCCCTCTTACACTCACACCACTGGATCTGTTTTATCAGGAACCACAGCAGCTGTTACTGCTGACATCTATGACCACCCTGTTGAGTATATTTTATTCAACTGCCCTTCAAAGCCAGCAGTGCTGGGTTTTGAGGGCTTGACAGTGCTGGTGTTCGCTGGAGCACCCTTGACAGATAGCATCCGAGGACACGGGTACCTGTGCACCAGAATGTGTCAAATTTTAATCCAGACCCAGATACATGCGATACAGTTTCATTGCTCAAGAATGGTCTACAGTACAAATTAAAGTTGGTAAACGGAAATAAACCTGCAAAGAGAGCAGATTCCTTGTGGAAAAGGACAGGAACCAGAGACTTTGTAGTGTCAAATCTAGGCCTAACTTACTGATGAAAGCAACATGCTTACAAAGTCACATATTATACAGAACAGTCCACTATAAACAAAATAAAAAATCATTGAACTAAGTTATGTATTGCACTAAGTCCAAAGTTAAGAATCAAATTAGTCTGTCTTAAAAAAAGTGATTGACATATTCTGAAAATCTCCATTACCCACAAAAACCTTAAAAACTTTTTCACAAGCCTCTGTGATTATCAGCTCTTAAGCAAATTTAACTGTACCATTTTGGACCTTTTTCTTAGTCTCTGTCTTCTCGTAATTACTGATTAGCCTAATCAAAGCAAGTATATATAAAGGAGGGCTGGGGTTTTTTCTCCCCTTTCCAGTCAAATATGACCCACTTACCAGTCTCATTCAGGAATGTATCTCAATCTGTCACCATGGAAATCATTTGATGGCACAAATGTGAGATTGTAGAATTGGTTAATATGTCAGGCATGTAGACCCAGACTAATTAGAAAGGAGAAAAATTAAATTTAACACACACACGTTTATTGACAGTAGGTAATGATGGGAAAGGAAATTAGGCAGCAGCTCATGATTGTTAAGTGGTCCAGAAGAAATACATCAAACTTCTTATGAATGATGCTGTAGGTGTTTAAATCACTTTTGGATTATACTGTGGAAACATTTTAATATGTGCAGTATCATATACCTTATAGCTTAATTCAGACCCCCTCTGTATAATCCTTATATAGAATTCAGTTCATTTCCGTTAGCAGTTCCATATGCTTGTTCCTGGGGTTTTTTCTGCATTGGTACATGATAGAGTTGCAGGCATATTTATCATGTTAGTTTTTCTCTCATTCACAGTGACTTACTGATAAAGTATATCCAGAAATTATTAGAATTATTAAAAGAGGCTGCTTTCTTTGTTACATTGTTCAGCAGTGTTCATCTAGCTTCTGCTACACATGTGTATGTGCATAGTTTCGTGATCCAAAACTCACTGAAATTACTGAATGTTAGATCATGGTTTTTATTGCACATATATTCACATAGACTTTCCATTTAATGACTGTTCCCTTACAACATTTGTTACCTGTTTTTGCTGTTCTTGAGAGCAAAGAATACATACGCTGTTTCCCAAACACTAGAGTTGGGCACAAAGAATAATAATAAAAACTTACAATGTCTGTTTTATCTAGCTTGCTTTCTTTTCTCCTTCAGAAGATTATTTATTGTAACTTCCATACAACAGAGGGAATAATAAAGTTTAACTGGAAGTAGATTTTCCCTCTTAGCTGTCAATTAAAGGGACTCTGACAAGATTTGTTAGACCTAAAAATCAATTTACAGTACTTTGTTATTTGATGCGTCTGTAACAATTTTGTACAAATTAATATTTTTTCTATGTTTTATTACGGCTTGAAATTAAAAGAAAAAACGCAGAATGATTGATTTGCTTTCTGCAATAAGAAGTAGACATCCAATATGAAAAATGGCAACACCTTTGTCTTCCTAAGGGAGGTACTAAGGATTTGCATTAATAACCAGCTCAGTTCTTCCCCACTTCCAGCCAAGATAGTAGGCCAAATAACAAAAAACAGCTTGAAGTCCGTCCATCCTAGTTGACAGTGGCTAGAGAATTAAGTCCAAATTCTTGTGTTTTACCCACCAACTAGATTATTTCATTCAGTTCTGCAGCCAAATGGAGGCAAACCAAACTCAGATGTTCATTTCTCAGAACGGTTTGCTAAAAGTGACTTCAAAAAAACATTTTTGTGGAAGCAAAGCAATTTCTCTCTGCCCCAGCTCAGCCATGACTTCAGATGTTCTTTAGTACAGTCCATAAAACTCTAGGTAATGTCTCTCTCAGTTCTCCTGTCCTAGGCTAGCTGTATCTCACAGACTCTGATGTGGGCAATAAGAGATGCGGAGGATATTTCGGACCTACTGGCCTTAACTGAGAAACTCTATCCACAATATTGGTTTGCCCTTCTGGTACTCTAGAAAATAAATGTCAGGAGGAAGAGCTGTGTCTTACTTTTGGGTTTTTTCCCCTTTGTTGTTCTCAGGGGTCAAAAAAATCCTTCATTCTACACATGCTTCATCTTTTCTTAAATAGCAAGCATTTCCTTACTTCCCAGTATTGCTTGTGTTAAACAAAAAATTGACAATCCCTTTTCTCTCTCAAAGTCGGCTAGCAGTCTGCTAATGTTCAGTAAGGTCTCACTGAAGTGAATTCCTGTGTGTAAACCACTCAGACCATGGAGGGATACTACCTTTCTGGTCTGGAAGCTGTCCTCGTTCCAGTAACACATTTGCGTAACATTGCAATCATCTTGGTTGGAGGAGAAGAGTATGCAAGGAGATAACTTTCAAGGCACGATGATTTATCCTAATGCTCTTGCCAGTGAGTCACTGCTGTTTTGATCATTTTGGGTTTTGAACTACAGACTCAATAATAGATTGTAAGAAGCAAACGAAGGGAAGTTTTTTTCTCTCTTGCACCAATTTAAAAAATAATTTTCATGTTTCACCTACACAAAGATGATTTAATTAAATGCTTTAATCCTAACCACAAATAATTTATGTAGTGGTTCAGAGAGAGAAGCCCAGCATTGTCTCGTCATAGAGCATTTACTTAATCCTGTCATACCTGCTTGATAATTACTCCCTCAGATCTGTCCTTGCATTAGCTACAGAATTAGCTTAGAGGACTTGGAGAAAAAGAGGAGGGGAAAAATCCTTCAAATTAGTTAATAGTTTATGATTGCTGTTGAGTCAGCCCTCATTCAGTCTTTCTTAGGGGTGAACCTTCCCATCTGTCATGAAATGAAATAACATTAGTACTTTTCAGTTTCTGGAATGGATCAGAACCTGATAATGATATATTGAAGATCTTTTCTCCACCTCCAAAACAGATAACGATCTCTGTTAATGCCTTAGTGTTTTAAGTCACATCTTGCATAAATCTTCCTTTCCTTCAGTGAATGCATGCTCACACATTTCTCTTCTTGCAGCCTTGATCTTACAAGCTTAAATGAGAAGTTGTTTATTTGCCTTTCATGGAAAGGCAGGAGCTGAGTTCCTCTCAATGTGATGGTAACAAATGGAAAGTTGTCCCGGAATTTGATCTATGCCTTGAGTTTGTTTCCTCATGCAATTAATGGGCTGAACCTAAGTGACAGAATAAGAGCTTTAACTTCAGTTAGAAGGTCACATCTTATTCTAGAAGGAAAGAAGGTGGCATTTCACATGTTGTAGAGGGAGTGTTGTGTTCTTTTACTCTTTTTTTTTTGTTTATTTTGAGTATGTGTGTGCCATTGAAAGTGATCTCTGCATTTCTTATGGCAATTTGCAAAGCACTGTTGACAATCTGTATTTTACAGCATTGAACACAGAGAGAAAATCATACAAATTAGAAGTAAAACAATCTTGTGAAAAAGTTTGTTTCTGAAAACCCTTAGGGCATGATAGGGAACAAGTGTAGGTCCAAGCTAAAAGTAGTGCTAATGAAGTGGGGAGTTAAGAAATGCCCCAGGGGGATGCTTAAGTCACTATAACAGAAGGAGGCTGGAACTAGATGGACTAAAATTAATCAGGGTGCATTTGAAAAAAAAATCTGCTCACACATGATTTCACAAGAGTTATTCAGAGCCACCTACTTGATCTTTTCTTTGTGAAGATTAAATCCTAGGCAGATCTATCTGTTTGGGACTACACAGTTGATTTTATGAGTGGGTACAATATATGTGCACCTCCAGGAAAGAATCCTGTAGAAAGAAGATCAATTTTCCCTTATAAAAGGGCAGAGGTGGAAGCTAAACTGAGATACTGAAGTGAGACTTTCACAAATCTACCAGGTTATAGAATCTGTCCTCAGTGCTAACAAGGGATTTACCTTTTCTAGAGATTAGAACAGATTAACTGTAAATGTCCCACTTACTGGATACTTTTGGAGGCATAAACTGATGTTCTGACAATTTTGCTTGGAGTGATTTAAGAAATTATTGCCATAATCTATTGCCATCATCTCTTCATTACTTTTCCATGAGCTGCATTAACAGATTTTATGGGGACTTATAGTCCCATCCTCCTCCATACAGTGATTATAGAGGGCCAGTGAAGACGGCTGCAGCTAATCCAGATGGCTGTACACGGAGATGAACTAGGTAGGCAGTAACTCATCCTATGGGGTGATAATTTCTCACATTAGTGTGCTTTACAGTATTTATGTGACTGAGGTCTGAATTAATTCTTGCCATGTTAAATCCAATGGAAGCCAAGATTTTGTGTCTAGATTTAACTGGGTCTTACTGATCTTCCCAATATGCAGTCAAAATTAGCATCTACATCACCCTTTTTTTGACTTATTGCCTGTCTGGTCTGCAAATGCATATTAATTTGTTGCTATTTTTCAGTACTTGAAAGGCAATCTATTTTTAATTTGCTAAAGTATTAAATGTGTTTCTATTGTAATTTGTATTTATTATGGTGCTTAATAGATCTGCAGCATGACTGACAAAAAGGTGACATCAGCTTCCACTACGTGGAGGGATTTTTTTTTTTTCTCCCCAAGGAAGACAGAGGGTGAAGCCCTTTGTTTTGTAATACCTTTTTTTTATGTAAAAGAGGCTTATCGCACAGATAGGTTGTGGATAATTTTCTTCATGTTATTTATCTCATACATTTGTTCCCTTTTTAAGAAGAAGTACAATGTGTCATCTAATGTCTGTGATTATGGGGGTGTGAGTTAGCCAAGTCCATTTTACGGCTTTCAACTTTTATATTGTTTTCCATCTTGTCTCTAGACAGGTAAAGAGGAGAAGAAGTAAAGGGAAATGTACTCATATTTGACTTGCTGTTCTTAGCCTTTTGATTACAGAATTCATTGAGATGCAAGATAGATTCAAAACTCATAACAGTGTTTTACTGCTTCATAAAAGAAATGTTGCTTACACTTTATGCATTAGTAGAGATTAAGAGGATTAACTGATACCGTAACTTCCTGCCCTTTGCATGCTTTCCTGCAGTGGTTGCACAACTGGTTTACTGCATTTTGATGTCCTCAGATTTCTTAATACTTTCACGCATCCCTCTCATTTTTATTGTGGAAGTATGGTTTATCTTATCTAGGCATTCTGAGTATTCTTCTCTTCAGTATTTTTGAAGGAAAGCTTGCACGCTAAACCTTGCTATAAAAACCACTAAAAAAAAAGCAGTTACGTTAGACTCAGATTAACAAAGGAACACTGTTGTTTAAATTCAAGTCTAGGTGGAGTTTATACATGTAACTAACAAAACAGTTCACAAAAGTTTTTCCTAAGTGCTGAAAGACACCTTCCCTTTACCCACAACACAGGCATGTTTAAGTTCTGCTGCTGTGCCTGCCTACAGACGTTGTCGTTTAGGGCAACCAGACAACTGCCATCTATTTTCAGCCTAAATCTATTTGCATCTTGACTCTCCTTCACCTAACCTTTCAGAAGGTCCAAACAAGTTGACCTCATTACACGGGAGGAGTACAAAGAAGAGTTTGTGGGGTGTTACTGCTACATTTTACATATTAATGTAGGGGAAGGAGCACACAGCCAGAAAAAGGAGGGCCTGCATGCAGGTTCTTCTTTAGCCTGTAAGGGTTTGAACCAGCTTCTCCTGTTGCTTGAAAAAGTACCTGTAACATCTGGCTGTAGGCAGCTTCTTGGTGAGGCCATGCTGCTGTGCACCAGTAATGCAAAATTGACAAGGCTAGAAAGAGAGGGAGAATAAGCAGGAATGATCATAACGCAGTCACTCACTGGAGAGGATACTTCTCTAAGAGGGAAAGTTCTGGATTTTCTTCCAGAAACTGCTTTTACTTTTTGCATTTTCCTCCTCTAGTTCTTTCCAAATAGAGCAAAGTTTGGAGGTCTTTTTTCTCACCAACACTGTTTCAGTATTCTCTTAGCCTCTTAGGTGGATTTGGGAACAGGCAGGTTGTTTTGGGGTGCTTCTTGAACTCCCATACCGATGTGCATTTCCTTCTTTCTCATGTTTGTCTTTTCTGTGTTTATTTCTGTGGCTAAAAGGAAGCCTGAGCTCTTCTTTGCCTCTCAATCGGTGCAACCACTTGTAACGACTGAGTGTCAGTAAACACACTTTCAAGGTTTCTCTGATTATATTTGCTATTGAGGCTGAAGAGAACAGGCTCAGTTGAATACATATATGTGTGTCCTCTCTGTTTTGTGAGCACAATGCAGAATATTTCCTTGGAACCGGATGTGAGAAAATTTAATAGTTCATAGACTTCTGTTCCGGTATTCTCTCTTCCTATAGCAGAAAACAGCAGTCAAGACAAAAGTTGAATCCTGGCCTAACCAAGCTTACCTCAAAGCACCTGTGTGAGAAGTTGGAGCAATGCTTTTTCACAGATGCAGATGACATGTGAGGCAGGCTGCAGTCTGACCAGGTGAAAAGCCCTTAGGCTTCCAGGAAGAGAACCAAAGAGACTTTTTTAAACATTAAAACTGGTGGACTTTTGCACTCTTTTTGCTTTTTGCCCGTATAATGTCAACATTATCCAGAGAGCAAACTCCCGGTAATGAAGTCTGGGTCTCTCCCCATTCGTCTCACTAAATGCCACTTGGAACAAGCGCCTTTTCATTTGACAATAAAATCAATGAGTGAAATATTAGAGGCTTGAACGATATGATGTGCAGAATACATTATGGGAGTTGTTGTGTGTCAGTGGACAGCAAGTCTTGCCCTTTCTTCCTGTTATCATCAACATATCTACTTAATGAAACTGGCACCTTCTGCTAGTCTCTCGCCTCTTTCCTTTTAGACTTTAACTCTTTTGTAACACTTTAAAGTCTCTTTTGCTCACGGCGGTGTAATAAAATTCTGCACTCTCTGTTTACTGTTAGGCTCACAGTTTTCATCCATTTGTCTCAATTAAAGCTGGACCAGCACTACCTAAATAATTAAACAACAGAGAGGGAGAAGGAGCTTAAGCTGATTTTTGTAACACTTGTTTTTGTCCCTTTACTCAGTTGAGACAGCCTTCTACCTCTTTGCTCTGAGGTTCGTCAGAACAACAGGAATGACTCAATGCTAAGCCAATAAACAGGAAAAAAAGGGAAATGTCAGTGCTGAGGTAGACTTTAGTTAGACATCCTAAAATGTCTGGAACTATCCACAAAGACTGATCTGCAAAAGACTGAAGAATGTGGGGTCTTATTGCTTTTTCCAAGCTTTACTGTATTATCCATCAGGAATATTAACCACTTCTTTGTCATCCTAGCAAAATGTGTCATACAGGTAAACAGCTGTGAACTAAGAAAGTAAACAGAAACCAATGCTTACTAGCAATCCATGAGAGATAATGTACTATTCAACCTTGGAGCTCAGGGTACTGTGTGAGTTATCTTTGTGCCAGTCTTGACTCTGTAGTATTGGACAGAGTTATCACATGCTGGCAAAACTGAGTCAATGCTATATATGATTTCAAGTTCAGTTTATGAGTAGACATATTTTCAGCAAGAGAACATCTCAGACATTTTGCCCTGTAAATCTAGATGTCTCCAGGGTACAAGTTAAAATACAGACAAGGACACAGAGAAAGAATGGTTTCTTTCAAATTTAAGAGCAATTCTCTGCACGTTTCTTAGGTGTTTGCAGTGCTCCATGCCCTGCTGACAAAATAACTTGCAACAGTGTGCCAGGATAAAATTTTCCATTCTGTTCTCCAAGTTGTTCTTTTCTTCTTATGCGCACATCCACTATTTAGCCTGACTTCAGAATTATGCCCTTCTTTAGAGAGGCTGAAGCTCAACAAAGAGGCAACCCATCTGTGATCACACAGCTGGTCAACATTAGAATGAGGAACAGATCCCAAGACTCTTCAGCTTATCACCAAAGCATGAGGCTTCTGGTACAACCACTGTTTTGTCATGTCAGGCAGAAGCATCTCTTATTCTGTAGGCTCAAGATGCAAAACAGCAGGTTGTTTGGTATCAGAGCTCTATCAGGACTAATTGTGCTTAGCCATTAGATGTGAACAAACATTTGCTGTGTCATCTTACTGTCTGATACTCCTGATGCATAAATAATTCTTAGGAGTGTTTGTGAGCTCTAACCTGTCTTGAAGCCCATAATTAAAAGGATAAGGTAGGCTGTTTACATAAAGCAATTGTCAGTATAGCAAGTGCCATTAATAGCATTGGTAAGAAGTGCTAGGCAGGTAGCAGCATCTTACTGCAATCTGTGTCTACTGAAGAGATGACTCCTGAATTTTCATCCTCAAAAATTTGCGTAGGTTGATAAAGCCACATAGCCAAAGGGAAATGCAGACCTTGTTTATTTTTTAACAGAACTATACCCAACAAAGGGGAAAAATAATGTCAGCGTAGTTGGATTTCAACACCACGTACAATACCTTAGCAACCTTTTTCTCATAAGTTGATGACTACAGCCCTTTTCTGCTAAATATGATGCTGGTTTTTTCTGGTTTGGTTAGGGGTTTTTTTACATGTCATCACAAAACCAATCCTTTTCATTTTTCATCTTGGGGTTTTTTCTGCCACTGCTTCTACATTCTGGGACTTCTATGATGCTCAGAGGAAGTACTTATGATATGTACCTACTGATTTCTTGCTTACAAACAATCTTGGTGTGTCCATCAATTTAGAAGATTTGTTCCTTTTAAACAAAAAGGAAGAGGGCTTAATATCTTGCTGTTTATATATGCTAACTGCCAAAAAGGATATGAAGTAGGAAGCTGTGCACAGTTTCCATGAACGGTCTCCAGAATATTAGAAAGTTCTTACCCTCTGTCTCTAATTCATTGCTAATAAACAACAGTTTACTATTTCAACAACTTCAAACACTGATTACTGAAACCTGATGAAGTATAGTGAAGCAGTGATGTTATCCTCATTTTACAGAATGAAAGTGAGGAACAAACAGCCAGCTGCTAAACTCTGTTACCCTGGTGTGAGTGTGAGTTAAGTTTTTTCAGTTAACGGAGGCAGCTTAAGCTTTGCATCACTACAGCTGAAACGAGCAGCTGCCTGAACATAGAGAGAGGAAAGTGAAGAGATATGCCCAGAATCCCAAGGGATGTACCCAAAGTAAGTCTATGGCAGAACAAAACGTAACATTCAAGGACGCATCAGTGGACCCAGTAAACTGACAGCTGCTCAAAAGACTAGCTGGGTGGGAATTTCTAAATGATTGCTGGCAGTGACAATTTAGGCACTGGGCTACTAAAAAGGACAGTGTCTCTCCATATGTAAGAGCAGTGCTCTGGGTCTCACAAGTCCTAGCACCTGTTCATAGATCACCACTTGCCTCCTCTGTGACCTTAGAAACATCACTCCAACACCATGTGCCTCAGTTTCTCCTGCTGTAAGGAGGTCTCTCCTTTCCTTTGTAAAGTGCTACTATTGAAAGGCATTGCATAAGAGTTAGATTATTGATTATACATTGAAGGTTGCTGCTCAGTCCCCATTACTGAGATGTGTTTCACAGATGGGGCTTGTGCCAACAAAAATATGCATATCAGGACCTTATCCCCTTTATAAAATTGATACAGTTATGACAGGCAGAGTCACAGTGCATGGACATCTACTTTCTTGTTCTTCACACGCTCCTCCAAGACAGTTTTATTGCATTATCTTTGACAGCAAAAAAGAAAGCATTTTTTGTTTGATGATCACATATCTCCGCATAGCACAAATTCAAGCCATGGTTTTAAAAGCTTGTGTGTTCCTGAAAAACTGGGCACAGTCGTTTAAAAATATCTTTCCTCTCAGACCAATGCCTGAATATCAAAACTAGTGGATTTGAATTGAGTTTATTCACAAGAATGTTTTGCTGCTTTTAGAGAAAGAAGTTTTTGATTTTGTAAGACTGTTGTGTTTTATACTGAATAAATTAAAAAGGAGACCATGATAAGGAAAAAGCATCTCTTCTGGTCTAGCTTACAATTTCACAACTGTTTCTGTGGTCAAACTCATTCTTCCTCAGACTCCATGCTAGAGCACTTTTCCTGGCCATATCCTTTCCTGCTAGGTAGAAAAGAAACAAAAAATTTTGTGTGTGTCCAAATCATAACATCTTTGAATTCTTCTTAAGTTACTGGCACACAGGAGCCCTGTTGTCATGGGCGCATTAAGCCTTGCCGTTGTCACAGAAAACCTCAAAATGTTTTGTTCCAAAGTGAAGGATTTTTTCTATACTTACTCACTTGTGCTCAGCTGCTGAGAATCCATTTCCTTGAAATTCTGCAGATGAAAGTGCTGCAAACATTAATGATAGATTTGCTAGTTTTGCTGTAGTTTGTTGGACTCTTCACTGTCCTCTTCATTTTTCTAACAAGCTCCTTGAAGGAGAGCACAAGATGTGCGGAAACCCAATATATTCTCTTCTTTTGATTGATTGTATTCTTTAATCTTTCCTTATGAAGATGAATCACAGATTTAGTTCTTTACCCGAGCCTTTCTCAATCCAATTCTGTGTAAGTCATCCTCTTGATCACCTTTTGTGTATGGTTGTGCCTTTTGAATCCTCCCTCCTACCACCTACAAAACCCTTGTCACATTTCTTTTTTTATAGACTTGCTGAGTTATTCTTCTTCTCTAGCCCAAGTTGCTGTAAATTCTTTTGTCCTGGCCACATCACCACCTCTGAGTACATCCAGAAGTCAGCTGATACCATTGCTTTAGATCCTTGTTCCAGCCTTGTGCAGTGTCTTCCTTTATCCCTTTCACTAGCTCCTTTCTCCTTCACTGAATCAACCTGGCCCATCTTGTCTTTCCCTGCCCTTGATGTACTGTATCTGCCTCTGCTTCACTTATCTGCCCTCCTTTCTTATCAGGTATTCACTGCATGTCTCCTTTCTTCCTCTCCTGGCACCAATGTGCTATCCAGTGTCATGCTCCCATGGAGCCATCCTCTCCTCTCCTGAGACAGTCTTGCAGCACCTTCAGTGAGCTACTCTTTGGCCTCTGTCTCATCCAAGTTGCTCCTTAATAGCTTTCCATGCAGTTTCTCTCTACAAGCAATTAGTCTGCTAGGAAGGGTTAATGGCTGTTGGGAAACAGCAATGTACTTGGTGCAAATGAGATACCAAATAAAAAAGTTAAACTTGTGTGGGAGGCATTTTTGCCTGAAACTTGATTTTTCCATATGTAAAAGAATTCTTCACAGTAGAGACTGCCTTTTCCTGTGCCTGACTATATATATATATATATATATTCACACACATATCTGTATATGTTTGTGCATGTATATCTGTGTGTGCATATATGTATATGCATGTGTATGTGTGCATACACATATAATGCATACATCTGTTATGTGCATGCACACCTGTGAAATAAATGCACAGTAGAAGTGTCACAGTTTAAAGTGCATTTATCTGTGAACACCAGGACAAGAAGTTAAAGTATTCAATTCTGTTGAACAGAGTGTATCCCATACTGTACAGGCATATGAGAAAATGTCACACTGTGTTTCTTGGGACAGGCAGACTTGCATTACAGTGCACACGCAAGATTTCATGTGCACATTTTACACTGGATTCATGGTAAAATTTCTAAAAAATTGATACAGGAAAGTTCTGAGAGTTTTTGTGCTTAAAATATATTTTCAGAGGTAACTCAGAGCATTTGTTGCATGAGAAGGCAGTCTTTCTTAGGGATGAGACAGGACATGGCAGTAGAAGAGAGGAGTGAGATTGGAAGCAGGAAGAAACATGAATTGATATAGACAGTGCAAGAATTGCACAGGGCATCAATAACAAGGATGAAAAGCTTGAACTTGACAGTGATCTGAAGAAGTGGATGAGACGTGGCAGGAGAAGTGAAAGATTTTAGAAGCCACGTATTTTGTGTGAACTGGTGCAAGATCAGGGACTGGAAGGCCATGGAGAAAGGGTCAGTCACTCAGGCAAGACTTAACATGAAGTGCAACACATTCAGCTGGTATCAATCAGAGTAAGTACACTGATTTCACTGAAATCATGCAGCTTTATACCAGCTAAGGATGTGGCCGCACACATTTCAGAAAGGAGGAGTGTCTTATGCCGGTGTTTAAAGGACAAAGAAAAAGAAATCAGGAGAAGGAGAGAAGAGGGAAAGGGCATTAATGAAATATTTTTAACTCTGAGTCGTGCAGAAAATAACCCAGCTTTATTGTACCATTATGGATTCAGCTAGTCCTGACTATGTTCATCAGACTTGGTACTGGCCAATTTAGAAATGTTCTAGTATTCCTTTTCCACTCTTCCCTCCTGTCATCTTTTAATTCTGTATTTCTGAGTCCCATTTTGGGAGCAGAGCCCTGCAGCTCTGATTCCTGCCAAGCTTGAATCTTAAATTCTCATTGAGTCCTTCTCCTATTCTTTCAGCTTACACTGAAGACGTGTATTGCTCTGGCAGTACTTGGCTGTGGCTCCAGCATTCATGTCTGTATTAAATTCCTAATAATCTAAATCACAGCTGTTAAAGTAGTTAGAAGTAGCAACATAGAGTTCTGCTCTATTCTCCTTTAATTACCTCCACAGTGTAGCAATTGCTTACTTCTTATGTTTTTAAAGGCTGAAAAATACTTTTAGCTTTTAGCTAAATACTAATACTAAATAAATACTTTTAGCTTGCTTTTAGCTTTGAAGGCCCTTACCAAATACAACTAAACCATCTGAACGTAACAACCAGGAGACTTGTACTGAAACAGCTCTCTCCTGTATTATCAGCTTACCCTTTGGCCATGAGCAATCAAAGGGAGGCACCCCTTCCCACCCCTCTAACATATCTTCTTATTTTTCCTTTCCAGAAACAGTCTGATATTCTGAGGACCACAGAAAGTGCAACTCACCCAAAGTATTTGCTGTGGGCCCATTGCTGTGATTGTAGTGGAGTCATGTGAAAGCCACTGTAGTCTCCAAGACAAAAATAAAAAAAAGGTTTCCATTAAAGAAGGTGTTGAAAGTAGTTGTAATAACTATAATTTTTTACTACTATTATTATTGTTTGTCATGGCAAAATACCTCAAGGCAAGAGCCGAGGTTAGGGTTCTTTGTACCAAAGACTCTAGAGAAGATAGAATTCTCTAAAACTGGGAAAAAAAATCAGGGCAGAATAGGAAAATACTGTTCAGAGGCACTGAGATTGTACTGGGCACCATACAAAAGTACCAGATACCAGGCTCAACATAAATAAAAACTGATACTTATTTAGATGTGTCATGTGCCACAAGTCACTGGAAGAGGGAGGACCACTATTACGAAGTGCTACCATGCATCTGCGCTGTTGTGCTCCTTACTGCACAGCTGCTACTCCCTGCTGCTGGAGACACAATACTGTGTGGGGACGGAGCTTCAGCCTGGCCAGAAGCAGCTGCTGTTACGCTTTCAGTAGAGACTAGCACACAGTTATTACCTCAGAGGACTTATATTTGCAATACGTGGACAGGCAAAATGAGAGAGGGTTAAAATGTTATTGTTATACCCATTTTTATTAAGGGAGAATCGAGCAAAAGACTGTTATGAGACCTGTCCAGTGTAACCCAGAAATCAGTATCAGAGCTAGGCGCTGAGATGAGATCTGGAGTCCTGTTCAATGCCTGAGGTAGGGAATCACGCTTTCCCCTCCATTAGCCACCAAAAATCTATGACGTGAAAACAGAATCAAAGGCATTGAGTTGTCAGGCTCAGAAGTATCTGTTTTTCCATGGAAACCTCTTCCCAGTGACAGCTAAGCTTTTGCAAGGAGAGAAGCACTTCTCATGCAAGAGCTGTCAGGGAGCTGTACTGTGCAAAATGCTGTAGCTGTGCAGCTGCCGTCTGGAGAAGTCTTGTCCCGCAGCCAGGCAGCATACAGCCCCAATCCTGACTATCCAGCTGTATTCTGCCCGCTCAATAATTTTTCACTGTGGTTATGTCAGAATTGTAGCCTTGTTTTCTGTTGTTTGGCTGTTAGTGGTGATGTATGAGTAAGTAAGAAAGACAGCTTCATTTTCATAAGCTAACTTGTGCCTGGAGTAACTGAGAGTGAGAGGAATGCGCTTAATCATAACTGCAGGGCCAGGGCAGAAAACAATGACAGAGCTTTTGCTGTTAGTGATGGTATTTTATTATAATAACTCTTAGGAGGAAGAAACAGGCAGCTCGGAATGCTGAACAATTCAAATCCATTATGGTGGCCACCATATTCTCATCTGCTGGAAGAATAACTCACATAACTCATTCATGCTCGCCTTTTACAAAAGGCCATGGTGGGAAGGAACTCTAGTCTTTCTCCTCAGAAAATCTGAATTCAAGTTGCGGTATGATCCGAGGTACAATGAAGCTCGTGAAAGTTTCTGCAGAACTGCAGGCACCTTGCAGGGAAGGCGTGAGGAGTGGCAGAGGGATGGGTTGGGGCTGATGGTTGGTCAGAGAACTGTGGGCAAGGGAAGTGTTCATTGTGCCTTCTCAAGACCATGCATTGCTTTGGCCACTGCCTCATTTCTATAACTTCAGAATGCATTTGAAAAAGTAAGTAACTAAACGAAATAACTGGTAGTGCTCAGATACTCTGGACAGATATTCTCACGATGATTCATTAATATAAAATAATTTTGATGAAAGCTTTGAGTGAAACAGTTTTAGATGTTCAAAATTGGAAGGGCAAATCTCATGGTTCTATTTTGTTTGAACTTTTGGATACGTAGCATAATGTGATATATATTATGCATCTGTATTATGTGTCACATTGTTTGATATTATTTAAAATGAGGAAGGTTGTACATTTAGATGTGGTTATTTTGATATATTCACGTCAAAATATTTGGGGATTGTTTTCCAGATAATATTTCTGAATTTCGTTTCTCAATACTCATTCAGAATGAAAACATTTTTTGGAACCGTTAATATATGCTATGCAACTGAAGTTCTGGTTTCCTGATCACTCCTGCCCTAAGTCGTGATCATAGAGAAAACGTAAAGGGAAATAAAAATATATTCTTCTTTGGCAGAGACAGAAACGCTATTCCAGCCTAGAGGAAACAGAAGTATAACTAGAGAAGATATAAAACATATCTTCATAACTTTCTCCAGGGTGGCTTGGGAGACAAGCCATCGCATCTGCCTAGTAGGTTTTTAGACACCAACAAGAGTTACAGCAGCCTGACAAGTTGCAGAATGCTCTACCCTAGAACAGCGTGTGAAGACATGCACATTCCCAGACCATTGCAAAAGCAAACTGAAGTGTGTTAGCTAACTTATTTTACTTTGTATTTGTGACAAACTAAAAGGACATGTACAGGCAGTTATTCCAGCTCAGTTGATACACAGTAAGTCACATTATCTGACCTTTATATCTAAGCCCTAAAGCTTACATTATGATAATTTCTGCCTTCATCCATGTCCCATATCAAACCTCAAAGAATACTGGTGAGAGCAGGATTTGTTCTGATATCTTTAAAAATAAAGCGAAAAAAGGGAAAGCAAATGATACAGCTACAATAAATACGTGCAGACATAGTTTACTGAGCTTTTCCAGTTTATCTTAGCATGAGAAATAATAACTGAGAAAGAAGTATTTCGGGGTTACATTGTCAGAACTGAGATTTTGGCCTGGTAGGTGGGAAAGGAAAACCATTAAGAAGCAGCAAGGTTTTTTCATTTTTTATTATTCATCGGTTTGAAGGCTGAACTCTGTGGCTTGTTGGGAAATGCATGGGGCTAAAATAATGAAATCAGATTGATACTCCAAGGTAAGGAAGTTCAGTATCTGCTTCTTGCAAATAGAATACTAACATTTCTTTTGATGTTAGCAGTACTATTCTGAGAATGATCTGTGGACTGCTGAGTTGTGAAATGCGCTGTTAGAATATGAGCAGGGTCACTCTCTTCCTACCAGCTGTGCCAATCCATTCCAGCCCATCTGCACCTGCAATTTTTATTGTTTTTTTTTTCTCATCCTTTACTAGCAATGGCAGTTTCTTATTTTGATTTATTCTACCTCAACTGTGAGGGGATGGTTATAAAGAACAGGCAGTCTTCCAGCACAGAATCAACAAGTGTTCGTTTAAGTTGTGCCCTTCAGCCTTTTTTTTGGCTAAGACTTGTTTCAGCCAGTTGAGATCCCTTTCATATTTCCTCAACAATGTAATGCTTGCGATGCCTCATGTGCTGTCTAGTGTGTTCCATGTGTCTCACAGGTTAAGAGATGCTACAGTTTATTTGTATGAAGAAGTCATCGGTTGCTTAGGATACATCTGCCTCTAACTTACCATTTCCTTCATTGTCTTGTGCATTGCACTCTGTTAATATTACTAGTTTTCAGTAGTACCAAAGGGGTGATAAATGTGTGATGGTCTTTTATATGGGCCTTTCTGCTCTCCCCCACATATTCCACCTTCTTAAAAAATGAGTTCTGGAGCATAATGTAAAACACTAAATATATATGTTAATATATAATGGAAAAGGAGAGACATCATTCGAAAATGAGGTCTGGTGAGGACTGACATGTTGTGATTAGGATAGAGTAGGATGATCATGAACAGTAGTGTGGAGTGGACTTGGTAATATCACAAGGCTATTGCTAGATTGATTTCTGTTCACTCTTTGAATGCTTTCATAATGTTCTGATTTATTTGTTATATGCACTGGCCCCTCACTGCTGCTCACACTCTTTGAAACAGCATTCAAGACACATGTGGGGGTTACTGACATTCCACTGAATTAGAGATACTGCAGGAGAGTATTGCAATGACCTGACCTATCCTAATGTCTTCCTAGCTGATTATAAAATTGTATTGATCACTTTTGTCTTCATGTCTTGCTTCTCAGCCCGGTCTTGTCTTGGGCCATACTGATACTTCAGTAATACAGCTGTGATCCTACATGAGCAACATATAATGATCATTTAATGCTTTCAGTGCACTGCTGTGACCGTATACCCAGTTTTATGAGCATAGCTGGGATTTGAAAATGTGCCTTCAGAGCATGATGCTTAATTGCTTTCTCAAAAGGTTGCAAAATAATTTCCAATCCCAGTCTTAGTGCCCTCGCTGAGCGGGGTCCCTCTGTCAAAACACGATTCCTGTTCCATTCCTTGACTAGCTCCAAACGCAGTTTTCCTCTTCCCTCTGTCCTCCGTCACCAGAGCATCATTTCAATTCCTTCTCTTGTTTACATTTTATACAGCACATTTCAGGATAGATAATTAAGTCCTTATCTACACAAACATTCACTTTTCGGTTGATCTTTAAGCAGTGTAAACCTTCTAGACACATTTGATTTAAAACACGTTTTACTCTAGCTAAAGCCAGCTGCTAATCAATGTAAGCTAAACCAAAATAAGCCCATCTGAAACTGAAATCATAGTTTCTGTGCAGCATTCCACACAGGCTTACCTAAATGACTTTCAAATTACTCTTTAAATTAAAACAGCGTAACTTTCTTATGTAGGTAAACTCTTAGAATCCAGTATTTTCCTGAGCAAAGGCATTTCCTTTGTGACTAAAAAAAATCCCTGAAACTAGGGGGGGGGAGCATGGGAAGAGAATAATTTGTTATACTGAGCCTTGTTCTTCACTTATATTATCTCCATCAGAGTATGAACAGATCTTTGTATTAGATGATCATTTTACCAGCACTTAGTTCTTACTAGGAGGATTCTCCATCATTGTATTCCAAAATCATGCAGCATTCAGATTTGTCTGGGTGATATATTTTTGTCAGCATGACAAAGGTTCCCACAGTGTTTAATTACTCACACTAGCCGGGGGAGAAGGAAAGAAATGAGCCGTGCTGAGTTTGCTGTGCGAGGATTGCTGTCTGTTACATAAGCAGGCATCTTCCAAATGCATAAAAGGAAGGCAACACCCGAACTTCTGTCTTCTCTTTCCATTGGCTGTCCCTCTCCAGATTCCTTGTCTGTTTTCCGCTGATTGTCTTTTGTCTCATGATCTTTTTGCAATTTGCTCATTTCCAGGACAGCAGGTTCTTGGCTTGGTGGAGAACCAGAGTGATTGGTATTTGGGCAACCTTTGGAAGAATCATCGACCCTGGCCAGCACTTGGGAGGGGCTACAACACAGGTAGGCCCTGAGGGTCTTCTTTGAATTAACATTTGCATTGAGCATGCAATCAGTCTCCTGGTGTAGAGAGTATGAGATGTAGTAACTTGCACCTCCCTTCCTAACCTACTGCAAAATTCATCATTTAAAGCAGTAAAAATGATGCGGTGTGATGCATTTTGGAGTTTCAGATCCTGTGCTGCTCTGATAAGAGTATGTTCCTTCTCTAAATGGTCTTAAGAGAGATTGTATGGCATCCTTTGGGGAAGGACAGAGCCTCTCAGCAGTCTGACACATCCTCAGCAATTCTCCTGCAAGATTTTTGTCCATAATGAAGCGTATGTAGGCCCAGCAAGAGGGAAAGAATAGGAATCAAGGCTCATTTTCTGTAAAGAGGTAAATGGTAGCACAAAATGTCAGCCCAATAAAAATACAACTCCTGCAGAACAGCAACAGGGTCATAATTGGCCTAATAAAATGCAAACTACTGGCCATCAATTTCTGCTGCCGTGAGAAAAGAATAAAGGCATTGGATCAGAGAATTTATTACATTACAAGAGACGTGTCTTCCCACTGATTTGTGTTTGGTATGTGAGAAAACATACCAGGTGCATAAAGAACACACACATACATCTAAATCATTTCAATGCTAGGCCTTACATGCTGATGCAGTGAGTTAGGTTCCCTCTCTATTTGTAATAAAAAGGCAGAACAGATGGTGAAGCCTCCATGTAGAAAAGATGAGTCCATTTAAATATCCCTGCACCATCAGGAAATTATTCACCATATTAGTGGTTTTGCTTTGCAGAAATCTATTGGATCAAATGAAACAGACTAACTAGAAAAAGGATTGCACAAGTTGTGGTTGAGTCATCTGTATTTCTATATTCCTTTGTATATTTGGGGGCATCACGCCAGTTTTTGTGAATTTGTATTTCAGCCTCTGCAAAGCATCTCTGTTCTGTGAAAATGTTCTAAATAATAGCCTAACAGAATACAGATAGATATGGATACAAGCTTTTGGCAAAAGAGGTTTGTTTCCTCGTTCTCCACTTGCTAGAGCAGAATTGCATACGTTTATGCTTGAGCTGCCCACCCCTCCCCCCAGCCCCCAAAAGCATGAGACAGAGCAAAGTTTCATGGATTTGTCCTGCAACCTGAAAGCTTATGTTATACACAACTAAACTGGTTGATGTCAATTCTGTTCAGTGTTGTACCACCAAGCAGTATCTTTTGTTCTGCTGAGGGATGAACACCGTTTATAGTTACTTTCTTTCTCCTCCATTTTTGCTTTTTCCTTTCTGCCATTTTAATGCTGACAGAGAGAAATGTGTCACAACTACATAACGTTAGAATAACCCAAAAATGTGTGGTGGGTAGCATCTAAAATGCAATTATGTAAATAAAAATGCTGTAAAGCTTTTATTTATATTATCTTAACTTCCTGTTCCAGATATTTTATAAGGTTACCAAATGTCAGTATATCACAAAGTTCTTCCACTGAAAGCAAAAATAATTGAATGTCTGCCGTCCTTCACATAGACTGCATGTGTTAATTCTTGGTATGTCTTAATACATACATACCAGGCCATGCATAATCCTACCCATGATTTTAGTCTGCTTATGATTTCTTTCTTCAGATAACTCACCTGTAGTTATAAAAACTTGCTTTTTTTTAGAAAGAAAACCAGAAGGTGGGTAGTGAGTGGAAGATTGACAAATGATCTTAAGAAGTGGAATGATAGTTTTTCAAGAACATGTAACAAGAGGTCACTGAGTGAAATGGTGCAACCTCTGAGAAGTAGCAAACAATGTTATTGACAGAATCGTCGTAATTTACTGTAATTTTCTTAATTGAATTCATTGTTTGCCTCAGTAATCTAGCAGAGATTGGAGGTATAAATCTCTCAAGGAAGATGAAATAGCAAGTGAACTAGAGCTTGTTTAACGTGTTCAGTAAATTAAAATAATTGACACTGAATGCAACACTATGGCCAAAGAGCATTCAGAAAACTAAAGGGAGGGGGCACAGGAAAGAGAGGCAGTAAGTCTAAGCAAAGCACTAATGACAGACAGTGGGCCAGGAAAGGGAAGACTCAGAAATTCAGGTGCTTAGAGTTGTACTTAGGAACAGTAAAAGGGCCCCTCAAACCCCTGAAACTTTAATGGGCTAAACAAAGCTGGATCAGGGGGAAGCTCTCAGACAGACTTTGCTCTTGGGAGAGTGTTTACTACAGTCCTAGGATACAATGCTAAGAAAAGAGATTTTCATGTGATCTTCTTTAGCCAGACCCAACCCTGGCAGATTTGGTGCAGAAGCACCCCTCAGTCAAAATTCTCCACTGCTTCCTCCCAACTTCTGGAGCAAATAATTTATCTTTCACTCCTACCTTTCTGTGTCTGAAACACTCTGGACAAGATATAGGTTGGAGGAGTCCCAGAAGGCAGATACATTAAAGCCAAAGGTGTGTTTGTTCCTTCTTCACTAGCTCTTTAAATCCAGTAAGCATGTGCGTTATTCTATTCCTGTGTGCCCAGGCGAAATCTCCTGACAGCCAATACAGATTTTCAAGGAAAGATTTTATTTGTTTTTCATCCTCCTTCCTCATTTGCACAGACCCATAATCCAAGTGATACTTTGGTTGATGATAATACAATCTTAGGAAAATCAGACCAAACTCAAAAGGCAGTTCAGTGACTGTTTAATTGGTATTTAAAATTATCTTATTTAAAACCATTCTTTATTTGAGAAAACATTCCCTTCCTCAAGCCATTTTAAACACAGTTGCTTCTGTACCACAAAGGTACCCAGGTTTTTTCTGCACCTTATTGGCCAAAACTCAGTAATCTGCTTAGTCAAATACTTTTTTTTTGTGTTGTCCACTCCATTTTGCTTCTCTACACTGAGATTAACTCTTAGAGACTCCTCATGCATTAGTTAAAGCACACTTTTCTCTCTGTATAATCTATATTGTCTTTCACTGACTAAATTGTGCTTTCTAAGGTATTGCCTCAGCAGCACTATGATTTTTCTCTTTACAGATGTTAAACTGACAGCTCCAGAATTGCACTGTATGGTTTGATGTTCATTTCTGGAGTAACAGTCATCTTAACCCTCAGAAAAGTATCTTGATAAAGAAATTCTAAACATAAAAGCTTTTAGTACTTTGTCTGCCTTCTTATACTTTCCATCATGGTGGAGAATAGCTTTTAAAAGCAGTTTCTGATGACCGTTACCATGATTTTAGGCCACTTCCTCAGCTGGTGTGAATCACCCCTGGCTTCTCTGGCTTTAGTACAGCAGGGCCAACTTACATCAGCTGAGAAGATTCCATGCCTTTCAAATGGAGATTTAGGATGGATTTGTGCCTGTAATTTGGGTGCCAGGGGGGCATTTGTAAAAACTTTGGCCCAGGGGATATCAGACTACCAGCCTGCAGAGGCCCATCCTGAGGATTTGAGGCTCATCTGAAATACACTGCCCCAGAGCAGCTACTAGATACTGTAAGGAGGTGTCTCAACAGCTTGAGCTGAGGATTCATACTCCCACACTGAGAGATGTCACATTACCAGATTTGTGGATTGAGAGCAGAAGGGAGTGGCTAGCGCCTAACAATTACCCCGCTACGCATACGCCGTGCATTATTACTCCCATGTTTGTAATAACTGGAAGAATGTTAGAATGAATCTGTTTCCCTTATTGTTTCCTGGAAAAAAGGACCTGTGGAAGATGAATTGGAAGTGAGAAGCATATGTTATGTCATTTTTGCATAATATTTAACAATTGTGAATAATAAAGACAAGCATAAGGCAGACTGTTTATATGAAATTAGACTGGATCACATCTTGTGCTTCTTCGTGATGATACTGTGCATCTTCAGTGCAGAAAGCAAATGATTAAGAAAGCAGTATAAAACGGCGTGGGGGTGGTCATGGAACTGTCTGGTCATGGAACTGTCTGTGGTCCTGCTCCAGAAACACGATAACCGCTTACATCTGAGCTCCACGGACTTCTGCTCATGACATTATGATAACGGATCTGAAGTGCTGAGCACTTCTAATTTAATCAGACATTTCTGGTTTTCAGAAATCCTCACAATAAATGTTATAAATAGTTAATGTTGCCTAATCCTGGATAGATCTGTTACCAAAATGCCTTCTTTCCTCCTGGAAAAGTCGGAATTCTGTGACAGCCGTCCGAATATAGCACTAATTTATAAACTATATTCCATAGATTCTGACTAAAACTAGTACTTTTCTCCATGGTGTAAAGAAAAGAGTATAGTGATTGCTTGAGAGAGGAGATTTTCCTGAATCGTCTCAGTAAATGAAGAAGCCAGAAAACTCGTGGTTTATAGAACCTTTAAATACCCACCATTGGGGCCTGACTCAGTTTAGCCATGCCTTCTCTAAAAGTCGTTGCAATATTCCTACCTCTCATTATGTAAAACATTAGTCACGTTTGGTACAGGAACTGGTATTATTAGGTTTGATTGTAAGTGCAGGAACATTTGCAAACAGATGAAAAATGTATTTTAATGATAAAAAAAAAAAGTTCAACACCAATGTCAAGGCAAAAAGTAGCACTTTCTTCACCTATTCAGATTCACACTGTACCAGTTTTTTGGATTACATTATTCCTTCTTTAAGATACTGTGACCTCATTCAGCAAATAATGTTATCAGTGAAAAACATACCAATACACATATGCTTCATAATGCACGAAGATGCACTTGAAGTACAGGTATCATATGCATTTTACAGGTAGTAGTTTAGAAAGTGCCAACACATTGTTGCTGTTAGGCTCAACAGAAAATGTCAGTCTGTTTGTGTCAATGGTGGGAAGCTAAAATGATAATGCTGATTTTGATGACCACATCCCTATCTTTGTTGGCTATAATCTGTACCTGCCACTTAAAAATAAGCTATCTTAAAGCTGATGATCCTCAAAGAATAGCTTTCTTTCCAGTCTTTCTCATGCAGTTTCTAAAGCATGTGATATACTGAGAACTTGTTTACAGTACGCTTGACATTTCTGAAATGAGGGTCAATATGTATTTGATTTTGAAAATGATGCCTCTAGTTTGAGAGGTCTATCCATGTCGTAATGCATTGCTGCGGCTCAATTAGTCTATTGTTCATTGCGTTCTCTGAGAAACATCCCCTGCTCCTTAGCAATTGAATCTATCAGACCCTGCAATAACTGTCTTTTTTCTAAAAACACCACCTGACTTTCTTTGAAACACTGAAAACTTTCATCTCCTAAGAAACCTGTGATAAAAAAGCAATGGCATTCAGACAGTCTATACCAGAACTTACTCCACTGTATTGGAGTAAATAAAAAGTATTTCTTTTTAGTTGATTAAGTTGTCCTAGTTCGGGGTTTTTTACTGGTCTGGCCTGAGTTCATAATGTAAAGTTCTCTATGTAATGTAACTAATAGGACATACATATGTAGTATTCCAGTCTAATGATTTAAAGAATCATTCTGAAGTGTGGTATTTTTACCTTGATCAAGTCAGTTCTTTATGTGAACGTACATAGCTTGACGAGTAATTATGTTGTCCAGCACACTGAAATGCCCTCTCTTTATTGTAGAGGAACCATCATTAGCAGGTTAAATTTAGATGAAAGACATGCACATAAAAGCTTAGTAGAGGCATCCAGGTGCATAAATGAGAACAAAAACTTCTATTATATGACAGGAGAACCCCAGATAAATTCATAGTTGTCACGGTTTAAAGCTGGGCTGGCTATTAAGCGAATGACAGACACTCTTTGTTAACCCCCTCCCTCCCCGAAGTGGGGGGGGGAAGAGAAAAGGGAAAGAGACTTACAGGTTAGAAAAGTTAAAACAGCTTTAATCTAACTACAGTAATAATGAAATGTATACAAATATACAAATATGTACAAACCCAATATTGAGCTCCCCCCCACCGATGACCAATACGTCACCCGGACGCTGCAGGGCATGCCCTGGGAAAGTCCCGGACTGTGCTCAGCAGCAGCAGGCAGGAGCTGGATTCAGGAATGCACGGATCGGGATCGAAGGCAGAAGAATCAGAGTCCTCCTTGGACGCCGGCCATAGAAGAAGAGAGAGCGAGACCCTCGTGATCCCTCAGCTTTATACCGAGTATGACGCATACGGGATGGAATACTCCCTTTGGTCAGTTTTGGGTCACCTGTCTGACCCACTCCTCCCCACCGCAGGGTCGCAGGTGTAACCACTTCTCTGCTCTTTCAGTTCCGGCGCACAAGAAAGTTAGCAGAAGCAAGCATCGACCTTGGTCTCCATAGGGATAACTATAAGCAAGGGCCTTTCTGCATACCATTGCTTCTGATGTTCCAGCACTAACTATAAACACCAAGCCTTATCACTGCTAGAAGCAGTGATATGTCTGGAAAAACATGCAGTTACTTTCAGAGAGTGCAGCTTCTCAGAAGAGACTTAACTAAAAAGCAAAGTTACTTGAAGAAAATTGGTTCTGTCCTGGCCCAAACCAGGACAATAGTAATAGTAAAACCAGTACTTTTTCTTCTGAAGTGCAAGTTCACTTCCCAGTTTCTCATTGTGCTCATAAAAGTGATTGTGTAAAGATAGGTGCTTTTCATAGATACAGAAGCAGAGGTTTTAGCAATAGTCCCAAGCAAAGAAAGAGGCATCATAGATTCCATCTTTGGACTCTACGTAGCCTGGTACCTGTCACAAACTGTAGCTGAGTAACTAAGATGTGTTTCTACACCCTTGTGTCACCTCTAAGAGAGCACCAGCAAAAAACAAGTTGAATTTCGTCATTGTCAGATCACTCTCTTAGGTGCTATTGGCTACAGAAACCACTATGCTTTAATCATTTTAGTGTTAGGGCACACTAGGTTCAGAACAAACTTTTCAACTTCAAAAAATACAGAGACTTTCTCAAAAGAAAAATCTGCAAAATCAAGTAGACACTGAGATCTCAGAAACAGCAGCTCAATTCTTTCCCCATTTTCTTTCTTCCATCTTTATATTCAGCTACATCCTGAGTTTTAATTGTTCCTGCCGTAGCTCCTCAACCCTCCCTCCTCCACCTGTCTTTGTTGAACCGAGCTTAGGAGAGGACAGGAGCGCTGCGATACCCTGTATATACAGATAGTTTGTACATGGTTGTTCTCAAGGCCTTAGCAGAGATAGTGAAAAGACACGCTTTCCCAAATAGGATCATAGAATTACAGGCAATTTAGATCAGAAAGGATCTCCGGAGGTATTCTGGTCCTCTTCCCACTGAAAACCAAGTCAAGTTGCTCAGGTCCTTTTCCAATTGAATTTTTAGTATCTCCAAGGATACCTCAGTCAGCCTGTTCCTGAATTTGGCTACTGTCTTGGTGAGAAACATAAAAAATTAAAGTAAAAATTCCTAACACGTAATTAGAATTTCCTTTGCTGTAATTTGTGTCAGTTACCTCTCATTCTGTCCCTGTGCATCTCTCAGAAGAGCTTTACTCTGTTAAGTAGTTTTAGACAGCAATAAGAGATCCCCTTAGCCTTCTCTTCTCCAGGCTGAACAAACACAGTTCTCTCAGCTTCTCCTCATACGTGTTCTCCAAGCCTCTGCCCATTTTGGTTGCTCTCTGCTGGACTTCAGCATGTCTGTGTCTTTATTTGACTGAGGAATCCAAAATACTTCAGATGTGGCCTTAGAAGTGCTGTGTAAGGAGTGGTAATCACTTCCCTTGACCTAAGGGACTAATATAGCCCAGGATAAGGTTGGCTGCCTTTGCCGCAAGGTTGCATGGCTGGCTTGTGGTTAACTTGCTGTCTGTCAAGCTCCCTAGGACTTTCCCTGTAAAGCTCCTTTCTGTCCACTTGTCCTTGAACCTGTACCGTCTGTTCAGGAGTAGTCCCATGTAGGACTTAACTGGCGCCATCTGAATGTTTTATTGCTGAACACAACCCTTTGAGCTTAGCAGTCCAACTTACTTTGCAGGCACCTTCTAGTCCGCTTATCCCAACTATACCTCAGTTTGGCTATACGAGCATGCTAGACAGCATCACACGCATTTTCTCCTTATGCAGATGCATTCCTGTATTTCTATTGTGAACTTAATCCTGTCTCTCTTACTAGAAGAGAAATGGCTGTGGGGGAAGGATTGACCTGCAGCTGACCTTTGGGTGAAATTATTGCATTAAAGTACATTGTGTTTCCTGTTTTTTTAAAAATGCTGTGGTTAATTTTTAGGCTTGTTTATTCTGTGCTTCTGCTTACCTTCCCCTAATCCATTTCTTGGAATGTTCTATTGCTCCTAAATCTCATCCAGTCAATAAACTACCCAGTAAGAGGTGAGGAAAAAAAGTTGCCTGGTTGTTTCTGAATGCGAAACCCCAAACCTCTTTGTCATCCAACTATAAAGAAATACCTGAGAGTCTGTTCAGCCCATGAGCTGCATTTTCTTCTCTGTTGCTAGGGCATTGACTGAATACCAGACCAAGAAAAGCTATGATGAGTTCTTACTCATTGTGCCCATCCCTACAATTAGCCTGGTCGACTACTGTTAATATTAGAAGCCAGCCAAAATAATTATCACCTGTGCAGAGTGCATTTTTCCTCTTCACACAGTCCGAAGTGGAAATCTTGTAAAATTGTTGACATTTTGACCTCTATTAAATATGATGCTTTTAAGAGGATCAAAACAAAAAAAAAAATCCCACGTAATTTAAAGCAATAGTCCTTGTTACCTTTAACTTTTTGCTGCTTCCTGAGGAAAAAAAAAAACATAGATAATGGGTAAGGTACACGTCTGACATAAATGCATGACTCTTGCGTTAAATAGATCTAGCTGATTTACAGGACCTGAGAATCAAGAAACAGATTGTTTTCTTTTAAAAGTGGGTGATTCTTTGGGGAGACTTCAAGATAAATTAGTTTTGGAAGACGTACTTGCTTTCATCAGGGTATATTCAACGAATTCAAGCAAACCTCCTTAGTTTTCATCTATGGAAACAAGCTTTGTGTGATCCCTTTTTCCAGACATGCCTGCAAAGGAAGATTCAATGACCAGACCTCCTGCACAGTAATCCTGTACAGTCTGTATTATTCTGTGATTCCTCTTCAGCACAGCTCACCCAAAGTCCAGTTACTCTGGCTTGATGTAGAGCTGTGACACTCACTTGCCCTTCTGTGTTTTGTGGCACTGACATGTAAAATTGTACACTCAGAAAGAATTAAGAGATGCATGAGAATCAGTCCAGGATGGTTAATCAGATGAACATGAACTCCAGGTTTAATACAGTTGTCAAAATACTTTGTGTGATCATTGGGTGTATAAACAGGGACATTGCAAGTATAAGTACAGGAGATGTATTTCTTTTGTATTGATTGGGTGTAAACATCTTACTCCTGACATACCAGTTGTCTACTGTCTACACTGTCAGATAACTTAGCTTCCTAGTTCATTCTTTGCTCTCAGCTCCCTGATCATCCACAGGACACAGAAATTAGTTGGTACCTTGTCTTTTGTCAAGAAAAAAAAAGTTATGGAGTGTAATTTGTTGACAGTTCACTCCAGGAAGTATTTCTGGAAGGCAGCATGGATAGGACTACACTCTATTTGGCACCTCTTTCCAGTATTTCAGCACTGCATCAGAATACTTCACGCTCTATAATATTCCCACATGATGGCATTCTCCAGTGCACAACACAGACTCTCGGTTCCATGCTAAAAACTCTCCAATCTAGGAAGTTGTAACATGGCGCTTTCATGATGTCAGACACTGAGAAATGCAAACAAAATAATTGTGAAGTCTGAAAACTGAAGGAACACAAACTAGACCCTCAGAGACAAGTACGATGTAGTATGAATGTGACCAGCCTGCTCAATAAAGAGCTAGACCGTGAAGAGTGTGTACACAGCCACTCCATAGTCCTTGGTCTGGGCGCTAGGGATCACTTCTTGGAGTGAATATATTTTGAAATGTAGATTTAGCTACTTGTCTGGGTCTAATCTTCACAGGTCAAAGACAGGTACTTATAAATCAACAACGTTCAAAGAAAACACTGGGAAATTTCCCATACAGTTGGGAAAAATGGCTCCAGGAGCTTATCTGGGAGCAAGTCAAGGGATAGTTTGATCATAGCTTATTAGTATCTGCAGGAGGAAATAACATTTCTTAATAGAGAGCTTGCCAATTTAACAAAGGTTCAGCAAGATCGAATGACTACAAGTTCAAAGACATGTTCAAATTAGAAATAACAAGTATACTTCATCAGGGTAATTATGCATTGGAATAACTTACCAAAGTTTGTGATAGATTATCCATTATTGTAAATTTTTAAATCAAGACTGAATGTTTTTCCAGAAAATATACTTTAGTTTAAGCACAAATCGATTCTGACAAATCCTATGGTCTCTGTTATGCAAGAGCCAATAATTATTCTTTCTGACTTTATCACTTGTGATAATATGTATCACTTATGATAATATATGTATTTAACTGGGACCTTGTTTTCTTCTTGACTGAAATCACCTAGGCACCCAAGCAAATGAAATCACAGATAACCCGGCATGTAAGAACTTACTGCATTTTTAGTATTGAAGAGAGGAAAAGTTCTTTAAAACTTCATAGAAATTTTCCACATTTCCTCTGTGTCACTTTTCTTCTCTTTAAGTCTCACATTTCAAAGTGCTTTGTGATAAGATGTGTACCTGACCATCTTTTTGTTAGTGTCTGCTTTTGGCACCTCCTTCATGACTTCCAGACATGTACAGAGATGCACAATGAGAAGTTTTTGGGTTATACTTGTGCATGGCAGTGATGAGAGACAGATCTTTGAGACAGCTGTCCTCTGCTCCGTTTAGATTGGTCATTGCCATTGTGCTACAGCATATAGAAGCTGACAACTCCCTCCTTTTCTCCCTTTGCTGGTCTGAAGTTAGAATGTGTTAACTGAGGTTTAAAACTTCTGGATTTTTTCTGAGTAAAAATTTTCCCAAACTTTGGAATTTCAAGACAATGTAATGATTTGCCTCGTGGTCGTGTCCATCTGTCGTCCATGTCCCCCACCCCGCCTCCTTGGAAGCCATCTCTCATTTACTGATGGGGAAGTCCCTTGAATAGGGTTTGAATATTTGCTTTCCACTGCCTTTATATTATAATCTCTGTACTCTATATGTTCGCAAGGGTCACAGACTGCAAAGGTTGTAAGGAAACTGGGGAGCTTTTTAAAACCCATGTAAGGAGCTTCTTCACAGATGGTTTCTCCTACAACTCTTTGCACAGGGTTCAGGAAACACAGGGATTCGAGAAAGGTTACTATCCTTACTATCTTCCTTGGTGCCTAAAGCAAGTAGAACAGCTGGGAAGAACTCTAGCTTCCTTTTTCAATTTTGCTAATATTTGTCTTTTTGCCAGCCATGTTGTTTTCTATTATGGGATTTAGGAAAACTTTATCAGCAATTTGGGCAGGGAAGTGTATGACTTTGCACTGCTTAGGACCTATGTGAGGGAAGGTCAATTCCTCCAGGGCTAGTGCAGACCTCTGAGACATCTGCAGAATTGTTACTTCTCTTCACAAGGCTCTGGAAGATAGGAGGGGAGGGCATTACTTGGCAGGATGATCTTTAAGTAGCAGAGATTTTCCTCCGTACACTTCCTAAAAGTGAAAGAGGAGCTGTTGGCTCCTACCCTGTAGACCTTTTAGACTCCTGAATCAAGGAAATTTTTCTGTAGCAGCAGCCTTTGGGGCTTTAAAATAGTAGGAGAAATTTCCCGAGAAATTGAAGCCATTAAAGAGAAGATACAAAGCATATGTATCTTTTTTCAAATGGCTCAGGAAGAATAGCAGCTAAACAATAAAGAAACAATTAGAAAATAAGGAAATTCTGAGCTACAGTCAGTAACTCTGTAAGAAGTTAGAATCATGCTCGAGTATATCCTTAATCTTAACTCTGCCTAAGGAGAAACAGCATACTTCGGAAGAGGAGAAGAAAGAAAATGAAAAGTGTTCCATTTCATTAAATGGTCATTAGGAAGTGTAAACAAAATGTTTATAATGCTTCAAGAGGAACCAAGCTCCCAACAGAGCGACTGCACTACATTTGAAAATGTACTCTAACACAGCTTCGCTTTCAATACATGTACTGCAAAAACAAGGGCTATTTCATTCTGCCACCTTGCCCGGAGGGACACCCACTTTCCATTTCAAAACAACTTCTCAGCCCTGTTCTGTTTTCTCAGAGAAAAGTTCAAATGTGGAGTCATCGTTTATTCTTAATTAACACATTGTGCGTCTCTGCAAGTTTTTATTAGTTTTTTTTTTACACTGTGAAAGGCTTTTTTGGAGAAAAAGGCAGGTGCATGTAAGTTCATTGTTAAATAATGTATCAGGATACTCCAAAAATGTGTTGGAATGACAGTCCTTAGGTCATACTGTGTTAAAAGCTATAGACATAAGCTATGGTTTTATTATACTAATGATATGGCTGGTCAAATTATGAGCAGCAGTTAGATAGATGGTCTATAAATCAAGTGAAATAAACGCAGTGACTTTCATCCACACACAGGCTTAAAATGGAGATTTAAAAATGCATACAGTGGCTTGTTGTGGAATTGAAGATTTAATTCAGTTTTTTAATCCCTGACATATACTTGTGTTTTCCTATTTGCTCTTGATGCTATGGGTGGAAAGCAGAGGACACAATCAGTAGTGAGGAGGTCTGGCCCAGTGGATTCCAAATGCAGTCCTTAGCAAAACTGATGATTTGGGCCCTGATCCCACAAAGGCATAGTTGCATTCCTAGCATTATGCACTGTGACCACTCCTGTTGATTTCAGGTACAATAAATTGGAATTAAAAGAACATGCCTAAGTATTTGCTAGATGACAAAGCAGTCAACACTATCACAGTGCTTGTCCTGCAACAGCAGAGCTACAAGCCCCTTCCGTAGCCGAGGGCTATGGAGGACTTCCATAGCCCCTTCCAGAACTGAACTCAACCTTATGATGCCAAATCTATTGCACAAAACATGGTATCTTAGTGTTGTTTGTACTGCCTTACATCTCTGGGTCAGTTGTTTATTGTAGCAAATCTCCGTAATGTCAGCTCTTTTTTGACATTATTTCTTACAGCACCTAAGACTGGGTAGTTTATTGTACGGTCTTTGGTACACTGGTTGGGTATTGTAAAATCCCAGTAAATTTTTTAAAACTCACTATTGCTTTATAATATATTTTGAAGTGTGTCTTGCCTGTCTTTCTCAGATACTGTAATGGTACCTACTTGCTATCTGTCCAGATGGTTCACTGTTATAGGCTTAGTTACAAGAAGAATTTTTAAAATCTGACAAGGATAGGCTCTGAGATGCTGCTCACATAATAGGGCATTGCCTCAACAGCTCACAAAAGCATCCTGTTCCACCTGAGAGAAACAGGCAAGGTAGTGCTTAGTGAAAATCGTCTCTTCGTAGCTACATTTTTTCCCCCACAGCACTGAGTATTTTTTCAGCCACCTTGAAGGGGCCATTGTAATAAATTGATTGAGTTTGAAAGCTTGTCCAGTTTCACTATAAGTTCTGTAAGTGGTTCTGTTCTATCTTAAAATGTTGTTTATTACTTCCAGCTCTACTATGTATTCCTCTCTGAATTTCAGGAAAAAAAATAGTCTGTATTCCTGAAGCAAGAAATGGGGGTGCTTGGTAGCATTCCAAGGGAAATTGCTGATGTATCTGCAAACTTCCAATTTACTATTCAGAAAAATGAAGTGAAGTATTTTGTTCTGGAGCAGATTAGCAAAAGAAACCCCAGTCTATTTTGCTGAGATGACTTGAAGCATCTACTGAAACCATTGCTTAGTCAAAACACTGGAAAGGCAAACAATTTGATTCGGATTGAATAAAAAAATGGGAAAAGAACAAAGAATTCGGTGACTCCCAGAGGTTTTTAGATGCAGAATGAAACATTTATTTTCCTTTTCAAGTCTTGGATCTATTTTCGGTGAGATTTTTAATTGGTATCGATTTTGATGCAAAAATATTATTTTTGAATAAGTTGGTTTTTAAAATGTGCCCAAAAAAATTTTGCAGTATTTCCCAACTGAAATGTTTTAGTCCAAATATATTAATGCAGATTTTTTCCCCTGTTTTCTCCAATCTATTCACCAAATCCCTTTTTTTTTTTGTTTTGCTTTTGAGGCTGGGTCTTTTTGTATGTGTCCTGAAGTTAGATTTTTGGGAAACTCCTGTGTTTGCTTTCTTGTTTGTTTATATGAGCAATTCAGAATCTGTCAGGTTTTGGTAGGTCAAGCAAAGTCTCACGAAGCAGGGGGAG
This sequence comes from Steatornis caripensis, assembly GCA_013398225.1. Lineage (NCBI taxonomy): Eukaryota > Metazoa > Chordata > Aves > Caprimulgiformes > Steatornithidae > Steatornis > Steatornis caripensis. The sequence continues at coordinate 111,184 of VZSC01015397.1, forward strand.
AAAATGCCATTCAAGTGAAGACTAGACTAGGACATCTTCCACAGGTTTAGTAATAAAGCATTACTTTTCCAAGAGCTCTTTGAGATATTTGCATCTCTGTGTATGCCTGAACTATTTCCTCAAGATAAGGAAAATCAGGAGTTCTGTGGCTGATCATAATTTCTTTGAGATATTTGGGTTGCTGCTTTTCTCTTTGTTTATTTGCTGCCAAGCTTTCCCTTTCTTTTTCTCACATAGGTGAGGGCAGGAAAATGCTGCGCTCATGAAAAGATGGGAAGTCCCACTGCCTGGGGCCAGATGTTCATAAAATATTCCTTTGATTTTTTTTTTCCCCTCCAGTCTCTTCTTCCCCCAGCACAGCAGCTGAGAGTAAGTCCCTTTCCCCCTTATGTTCAGCTGTATGTCTGCTTGAATTTAGTCTGAGATTTCAGTCAATTTGACTCTGAGGGAAAGGACTCCTGAGGCAAATACTTCCCTTTCCTTCTTTCAGACACTTCGCCTGCAAACTGATTGTGGAGATTGGAGTTGGTTCATTTGTTATGTTTGCTTTTGGTAACAGCCAATATAGAACTAAAACTTAAGTGCTCTGTTCTGAAGAAAAGGTAACTTTTCCTCTGCATGAACTATTTAAAAGTTCCCAACACACATACTTTCACTTTGCTTTTGTACTAAATATCACTAATTAGGTGGATAGTATTAAATTCTCCTCTTAGTAGAAATCTCTTATTCTCATTAATACTAATGAGTAAATATTTAAACTTGCTATAAATATTCTCCAGTACTTATTTTTATGGCAGTAGTAAATTAGAATTCCACAGTGCAAGAAGCCTTCAACGGAGGCTGAACAAAGGTGTTAAACCCAAGCTTGTAAGTGAATTAATATAGAAATTAGTCTTGATGATAAAACATTAAAAGCTTGTGAATATTTTCAATAGCCATGATTGCTTCATAATTTAATACATCCTTTCTCACATATATTCCAGTTTTTCCACCCCATCTGCCTCTTTTACTCTCAGCTGCTACCATGATAGCCCCTCAGGACAGCTTAATCTCTTTAGCTGCAATGCCATAATCTGCTGCTAGCGTAAGAGTGGAAGACAAAAAAACGGGAGAATACTGCACATATTAAAACATTTCCCCTTCTCCTCCTCAGACTAAGGCTTAAAGAAATTAAGAAAAAATATTTTATTGTCTATAGATTATAAATACTATTATATTAGAGTTAACTGAGTCTTCCAATTAGTCTTTATGTTTCTTAATAAAGAATCTCCTCTGTTGTATTTCACTGTTGAAACAAAGCTGACAGTTCTTGCCAGCTGGAAAAAATCCGCTGCCAGAGAGGAGCTTATCCCACCCAGTTTAGTGCTGCAGCGTGAGGAATCTGGTTCACACTGATCTAGAATTTCAGACAATGCGCAATGGCACTCTCAGAAGCTAATGCACACACACTGCACACTCCAAAAAGGCTTCGGTTATGCTGGAGAGAAGACAAACACACTGGCAGAATAGATTGTAGCATGTTGTGACAATACGTCCCTTTCCAATCCAACAGCTGGAAGCAGAAGGGTTGACTGAGGATGAAAGGGGATCCCTCCACTACAGGTTCCAGCTTCCTTGGGAACCAGATGGACTGAAATGGAAAACAGAACTAAAATAGGCCACAAAATTCACTGCCAGGAGAGGTTTTCTTTTTATTCATAACAGTGCCAGGTTTTACTAGAAAGAAATTTGCCGTGTCATAGAAATTGAAGATAGAAATGACCATGAATCTCCTTTTTTCTATCCCTACCATTGCAGGATTGTTCTAGGTATATTTGCTAATCTTTATGTAGTCTAATTTTTAAAGACTCGGTATATAAAGCATTTTATCTGCCGTTTTTAGGTTATTTGACCACAATGGGTTTAGGATATTTTTTTCTGAAGTATTCAGACTATATTTCCTTTCTTATTCTCATTATTCTTAGCTTTATCATCTTAGACTGCCTCAGGCAGCTTTTCCCAGTGCCTGCTTGTTGCCATTTCATATTCTTCTGTGTAGTGGTCATGTTTCTCTACGGTTACCATGATGGGTTTTTTTTTCATAAGATGTCTTGTTTAATGTCACTTGCAGATGTCATTACTATTCTGTTCACCTCCCCCTTCCACTAATGAAGATGCGAAACAACACAGAACCTATCATTGCTCTTACTAGGCGCTTCCTGTCAACCTGCTAGGCTGCTGTTTATCGATACTCTTTCTCTGTGGCCCTTCAGTTTGAGTTCATTCCCCATGACAGTGCTCTTACCTAATGCTTTCCAAATTAATTTTTCAAGTTAAATTTTCTGAGACACTGTAGGAAAGGTTTTGCTCCAGCTTCATTGCTTCTGCTCTTTCCCGTTCTTCTACACAAGGGATTTTGTCCAGAGAAAAAACAACTAAAGAGTAACAATTCATGTTGAGATACCTCTTTTCCCCCTTCAAGTCTAACTTTCTGATCTGAGCGTCCTGCTCTATGACACTTGCTGCCTTAATGGCAGGCACTCTCAAAGCCTAGGTTATAACCAGCACTGATAATCTGTTATTCAAAAAAGTTTCAGGGATTGTGATCAGATGTATCAGGTGATTAACTTCTTACTATGTTGAGTAAGGCCTCCAATTTCATCTTATGCAGTATATGTATTTGCATCCTATGTGGTAAGTATTAAGGGCCAGACTTCACCCCACACGCGTTGAGTAAGATCCTTTATATAAGTGACAAAATTCTCTTTGTCTCAGCAAAATCTTGTTTTCAGGCCAGGTAGAAACTCATTTAAACAGTGGGATTTTGGAAGAGGCAGATCTCTGTTCAGTGTGAAGATGGCAGAAATGGAGTCATACTGGTTCATTTTGTAAGGCATAATCCCAATGCTAATCATGTCATAATGAAATCAAGCTTTATCAGTTAGGGAGACTACCAGAAATACAACATCCTTCTCTTGCTTTGCTTCTTCCCAGTTTCACCCCGCTGGCTACTTTAGCCTTCTTGCAAGCCTATATAACCTAGCATTCATCTGTATGCCATCTCTCCATTTCTTCCCTGCAGCCTCAGGGGTTCAGGAAGACTTTCTTTTAGTGGCATCTTGAAACCTGAAGCTTTTTATGGTCAACCTCCTGTGTTAGCACAGGGTAAGGACTGTAGTTTCCACTCATAGATCTCAGCTCATGTCCTCTTTTTAACTGCTGAGCCAGCACATAGACAGGATGGGCCTTGACTGGCGTGTGACATCATGGCTTCTCTTGTTCTCTGCACTGTGTTTTCCTTTAGGGGTTATCTTGCTGCTTCTCGATAAGTTACGGAAGATGAAATGGGAGCAGATGTGGAGACTCACAGCAGAACGGGAATTAATGAGCATGCTATCCACTTCACTAGCTGACCAGGTGAGTCAGACATCACAGACAAGTGGTACAACCACTACTCCATAGATTCAGGAATGTAAAAAAGGGAAAGGGGATGAGGCATGGGAAAAGGCAGGGGAAATACATTGTGCCTGTAGTCACCATTTGTTGAATCATTATGGGGAAAACATGGAAGAAAGGAATGGAGATTTACTCATAAGGTTCCACTTACTACACTGGCATTTTTACCTCCTCTTCATAGATGATTCGTAAGATAGACAAATGGGGTTTTCAAGCTTTAATTTTCTGTCCTTTCTTTAGCATAAAACTCTCCAGACACTGAAAGTCCAGATATGCTATGTCTTTTCCTACTGGTTATTGTCTAAGCCGACTTCAGTTTTAAAAGTCTCCAGATATTTCTTTACTATTTCTGGCAGCCAAGTCCCAGCAATCTTTTAATGTACTCCTTGCCGCAACACCCCTGTGAAGACAAAAGTGCTGCTGTCTCCCTGCCACAGATGGGAAACCGAGGCCAAGAGAAGAAATAGTGTGCCTACACACAGAAAAGCATATGTATTCTCTTTGTGCTTCTTGCCAGCTCTCAGTTTTAAATCCAGAAACCCTGTTAATGTAGTACTGAACCAAAGGACCTGAAGCCCTAAGTGTTGCTCAACAGCTTGAATGTATTAACTCAATACAGCATCATATTTAGATATTTCTCCTGCTTCTGAGCTACATCTGGCTTATGACCAGTCACCGCTAAGGAAGCTTGCTGCTTACTGTGCACATAGAGATGTGCACTTGTGTACAATATCCTTACAGATTGATCCAAAAGCTACTAAAGTTCATTAAAATGATTCTTGCAACTTCACGGTGTTTTCAGTCAGATCCTGAGTTACTGTCTAATACCTGCATGGGGCAGAATTTTGCAGAGTGGACCAAGGTTGCTTATATCTTCCCTAATACCTTAACCACAAGATTGTCCTTGTAAGTTATTCTCCGACTGGATGGCTGCATAAAGGCAGAACTCATTTTGTCCCTTATGGTGTAAGCTGTTCTGCAGATCTATCCTAGATGCGCTTTCCATGAAATACCTAGAATACTTCTTGCAACGATGAAGTGCTAGCTAAAATCCCACTTAGTACTTCACCTTGAAGCAGTGCAATTGCCAGGATCACTTTCCTCCCTTTGTTGAGAAGTGATGCAGTACTTACAACAGCGGGCAGTTTGTCATTTCCTGCGTATTACTCTCCCTGGTGACTAGAAGAGGAACCACATCTCTTGCGAGCATTACAAGATACATGTTTTGAAAACTTTGCTGGAGTCCATCAGCTCTGTGTGGCAAGAGAGCCCGTTTCTCTAGTACAAAGCTACACGTCGCCCCTTAGATTGATAGCACCTTCCATGGAAACAGAACTATGAAGCAACATTTGCAGAGTTCAGCTCACATAACTATTTGCCTTTCTCCTTGTGAGGGGGAGAAGAACAGTCAGGTCAAGGAAGGTGAGATCACCTCACTGTAGAAGCAATGTACTCAACTGTTTCTCTGTTTTTATCTGCTAGGATATCTTCAATGCAGTCATCAAACAAAATCCCTTCCTTGTCTACCAGCTCCCATGTTTCTGGAATGTGCAGCTATCTGATCACACCCGTTCCGAGCAGTGCTACAGGGATGTGTCTGACCTGAAGGTATGTTTCACAGGAGGTTAAATGGGTGATATCCTTCGGGACAGAAAATGCAGGACTCTGCTGTGCTGCAAAGATGGAAGTGCCTTAAGCAGGGGCGAAACTAACATGTACAGGTTATGAGGAACACCTAAGCAGGGGAAGCAAATATGACTTTGGCTTTGTGCATTTTGACTGCTAGAAAAGTCGAAGATGGATGCTGCTTTGGGGTCTGGCAAGGTGTTAGACAGGTGCTTCACTTTCTTACATTCTGTACCTGTCACCTATGCCAATGCACCTTACTGCTGAGTTCAAATTGCTGTCCCAGTTGGGGTTTTTTGTACTGGACAAGTTTGAAACTCTTTAGTCAGCATCATTTCATAGAGTGAAATTGACAAAGAGAAATGGACAGACCCTAACTAGAAATACATTAACCAAATTTTAAAGACCTCGCACAGTTCATATTTAGCCTTTGCATACACTTTACCCAGCCATACTGCCACTCATTTTTCCAGGATTTGCCCTGGAAAAAAAGGCTTAGTAGAAACCTAATAATTTAATAAAATGAAGCTATAATATCATTGTAATAGCACATTTTTCACTATTGTCAAGAAGAATATAAAAGCAGGATGGATTTGAACAGATATGGGTAAATTAACATCAATTGTGCTGTGGTCATTTTGAAAGGCCAGACTCAAATGTAGCATGCAGGGAGTTCAGAATTGAAGCTGATTGAGCTTCTGCCAGGTGTAGAATAAGACTGGCTGCTAAACAGCAGTAGATTCCATCAGAGCAGACTAGTGGCATCAGAACATGGTAAATATTAGGTAATTTTGGGCAATTCATTTTAAAATTCAGTTAAGGTTCATATACTTCATTTATGTTTTGAGAATGCTTTAGTAAATGAAGTTTTAAAAAGAGAAAAGAAAAACACAGAACCATAGAAGAGGTTGCAGGGTACCTCTGGAGTCCATCCAAACCCCACTCAAAGCAGGACCAACTTAGATCAGGTTGCTTAACGCTTTGTGCAGTTGAGTCTCCGAAGACTGAGATTCCACAACATCCCTGGCCCACCCTCATGGTGCAGTATATTTCCTAAATCTAACCAGATTTTCCCCTGTAACAATTTGTAGAGTAACAGCAGGAGTGTTCAGTATGAACACCAGATACTGGATGAATATGGAAAATCATTCACCCTCAACACACTGATTTTGAAAGCTGCACTTCCCAAAAGACAGATGGTCTGCTACGTGGGTTAACTGACCTGTCAAAGCTGGCCAATATTGCTTGATTTCATACATAAAGTATTCACATCCAACTATTCAGGTGTGGTCCATAGAGGACAGCTTTTAAAGTTAGATCAGTATACTGGTCAGTACACTAATCACTAAATGTTTTATGATAGATGTTTGTAGGGCAGGATCAATGCAGGGACTTAAAAGCATCATGGTTTTATGCCTTGTAACAAAATGCTGGTAGATATTTTAGATCTGTGCTCATGTTGAGTATCGTGTATGACAGCAATTGCAAGGCCTGAAACAAAAGGAGAGATGTAGTAGCAGGGCAAATGTTTTCTAAAAGATGAATTTTAGAAAAATACACCTCCTACCTGGGAGATACCATAGTATTTTTCTGTGAGTTAATCCATATAATCTGCCAAGACAGATTGGATTCAGCGCAAGGTTGAGACACATACATTTACATGAAAAAGAATATATTGAAGCTACTAGCTGAGGATCTAGGGCTTGGTTCAGTTGCCTAAACACAGTTTGAGTCACTATAGATACTCTCAGATATCTGTATGGGACTGGCAGTTAGAACACAGACCTACAGGAGATGATGCCCTTTGGCAAGACAGCTGATGGATAGGCAGAATAACTGTAAGGTGTTTCAATGTTGCTATACATCTGTATTTAGGCAGCTGGACTGTGATACCCGTGAGTGGTTTTGGAGACTCATTAAGCTCACCCCAGAATAGACACCTGACAACTATTCAGGCAAATTACTCTTTAGACTCCAGTGATTGTATTGACTAGTCTGCTTCAGTTGTGGGACATCTAGGTCATAATGTAATACCTACAAGTAAGGATTTAATAGAGTGTCTTAAAAATAAATTGAATCCTTCCTTCGTTGCCAATTAGCAAATTAATGTTTACAAGTATAACTTAGGCTTGGGTGTTTATTACTGTATATTGTATCACACCATCAGTTCCGTTACAGCATAGGCAATGAAGTCTAAGATACATAATATCCTCCACTGGCTTTCTGGTCTGAGGCATTTAACTCAACAAGGGGTGCAGACATATAAGCAATTTCTTCGGCTGAGCTGGACTTAATCACACTGCTAAAATTATCCCCAAAATACCAAATCAGGGCTGAAATTCTTTGGCTTGAAAGAGAGGCAAGAGCCTTACCTAGTGCACATAATCCCCCTGGTTTCAATAAAGCTGTTCCTATATTCAGCAGTTAAAGAACTGTCCCTCAGGCAGTACTGTTTAAAATTCTTCATACAATTAAAAAAAAAAGCATAAATCTTTTGAAGTTGTGAATTTGCATTACAAAAATTAGCAAAGTTCTAGTTCTGAAAAGAAACCGGCTGGTTTGGTATGTGCTCCTCCGAAAAAAGCAACAAATGTTGTTAGCTCAAGTTAGAAAATATACTCTTAAAATCTCCAAAGTTAGTCAATTCCACGGCATTTAATATAAATCGTATGACACAACATATTTGGCACATCCTGTACTTCATGGTAAGACTGGAATAAGAAACAAGTTAAAAGAAACCTCCAGGGTAAGAGGGAGAGAAAGACAGATTGCGAAGTTTGTACTCGAGGATTAAGAAGGATAGTGTAGGAAAGAAGGAAATGCAGGGAGAGATTTAAACTCCAAGGTAAAGCTGACCCAGGGAAGTATTCAGTATTCAGTCAAATCAGACTGCATTCCTCAGGTCAGACTGAAAAGGCACTGATTTAATTCTGTTTGGCCTCAAAGTCCATGGGACTTGAGGATTTGTCATCTCTTTCACACAGCATTGTGTCAAATAAACTTAGACCCCCAGGGCTGGCCGCTGTTCAGGGATATGTGTGTGTATGTGTATATATATATATATACAATTCTTTGCTACTTTGTTCACATTCATGCAAACATAGGATGGATGACCAGCATACTTTTTGCAGGGCTATGGAGCACTTGAATATTTCATATTGCCTGAAGAGGATTTAATAACTTTTTTCTCTTTATGGTCTTTATTTAGTTCTATGTCTATCCATTTTACGGAGTTTTTTTTCTTTTTTTGTACTGTCTTATTTTAGAGAAGGTCAGATGTTTGGCTGCTGCTGAACTCTACCTCCTTGCTGCAGCTGAGCTGCATATGTAAATTTGGAAGGACTTGCATATGGGGATCTTTCAGATAAGATATAAGAAAAATAGAAATATTTATAACCAAGTTCTGGATTGTTAGTGACCATTAATTTTATATCCATCTAAAGCAACATCAAAATAAGACTACTTTATTAATTTTATCCATCTAAATGCTTACTTACCTCCTATGTCGTATTATATAGTGCTACAGGCCACACTGTACACAACTAGGCTGAAGTCTGTGGCATATGGAATGAAAACTTACGTGAACAGCTGCACTTACAGAAATCTTCCTTTCCCCACCCCAAGGGCACTTGCATTAAGAATGCTTTGTATCAGTCAAGAATGTCTTGAAATGAACAATTTTAATAGAAAACAAGAGGAGGCTAAGAGGAAGCAGATGCCCTTTAATTCTTTTTGCCAAGTGAGCCAATTGCAGTCTCTAAAGGCCAGAGGTGTTTGTTTTTGCATGGCGTTTGTTACACCTTGGAGAAACACTCAGGAGTTATTGAAGACTGGCCAAAAGATGTTGAAGCGCTAACAGTCATTCTATGTAGGCATCCACTGTCCGTCTTCCTTCTCTTACCTCCTCGTGTGGTCCCCAGTAGCCTGCAATGTCAGTGGATAAGCATGTGTGCTGTAGGACCATGCCTTGCTGAGCTTCGAAGCCTGTGGAAGATCTGTTTGGAACTGAGGTTCATTTATGCATTACTTTTGCTCAGCCTGCACAGTGGCCTCGAGCTGCACGCCCCCAGCAGTGAGTGCGAGATGTCCAACCCTGCGAGCACCACAGTGAGAGCGCAACAGTCACAGCAAAGGGGAAAGCAGGCCTCGGGAGCAGAAGGACGGGCGAGACCCTCCATTGATGGTGACCGTTGAGGAAGGAGGAAAGGAGAGAGCCGTCCTCAGCAAACTTTCCAATTTATAGTGAGCATGAAGTTTATGGCACGGAATACTGCTGTTGGCCAGCCTGGGTCGGCTGCTCTGGCTTTCGCTCCTCCCAGCTTTAGCACCTGGCTTACTCAAATCTGTTAAAGACCTTGATCACTATGGAAACCCGCACACCGTGGCCAGCCAGGAACTAAAATGAAATGTCTTACTAACTTTATTTTGGCCAAATCAGGTGCTGCAATCTTCTCAAAAATGCAGCTTTCCTGAATAGAAAATGGATTCTATGATTCTATTCCAGCATAACCGGGACAGTATTGAAATCTCAATTACTATGATTTGGCACAAACCAAACGGCAAGAAAAATCCTATGAAAGAAGGTAATGAATTGTGATGTCTCTGACAATGAATCATGACCTCATTGAATGAGTCAGTCGTGAAGAGAAGTCTGGTTGTCAAGGATACAGATGCTATTTACACACAGAGAATCTGGTAATTCACAATCACAAACATAAGATGCTGGACCCTTCCATGGGAATGTACCAAATTATTAGAATTTACCCTCCCATCCCAAAATAGCAAAATGCTTTAAAGCCTACTGATGGCTTTTCAAACTGGTTTTGAACACAGCTGATACTAAATTAGCAGATAGATAAATGATTAGCCTCATAAATTCCCCATTCTGAAATTGTGTTATGTGATTCACTGTGTCCTCCATGAGAATGTCCTGCACGCTAGAACAACTTTGTGAGATTGCTTACAAAAGTTTAAACAGCTTCTTGTCCATAATCCAAATCCATCATTTCAGATCTGCCTCGAACATAACCTGTTGCACCACTTTCTGTTCCAGTCCCTGAGCCACACCACGTTGTCCAAGCACCTCAGCACTGATCTGCAGCAGCTCTGACATTCTGCTGCCTTACACCTTTTAATGCCAACCAAGGAAAGGCTACACTGGGAGGTGTAAGGGCTCAAGAGGGTTAAACATAGACCCCTCCCTTGAATGAACATCGCAGTTAGTAAGGTGCTTCTACGCTGCCAAAAAGGGAGTACTGTGGTATTACAGAGGTGGTTTTGGGGGTATTTCTTCAGTCAGGAGGCCTCTCATTAAACAGGAATTGAAAGGAGAGCTGCAAATCCTTTTGAGGAAAAACTTGGAACTTTGGTGAAAAATACAAGACAGAGGCAGTCTGTCAGCTTACTGCCGTAGAGCATAGGCAGTAATTTGGGGAGTAAAGTAATCCCTAGGACCAGGGGCACCGGAGCAGACAGGGCAGAGGTTTGAATCCCTCATCCAGAAGCAATGCATGGACGTCTGGGTTGCTGGCTATTCCAACGTGAGTCTCTTCCACTTATGTAGTTCAGAAATACCACTCTGAAACCTCCCTGATGACATTGTTGTGAAGTGTTTGATCCTTTCTGAGGAAATTAGTTCTTTTATTAAACCATTAATTTCTGATAAAACACAATTTAAAAATAAAGTTTCCAGACATCTCTAATCGAGGCATAGGTTACGCATGTGGTGCTTTTTGCAGTGTGGCTTGGGGCATATTTCAACTTTTCAGTAACCTGTGCCTGAAAAAAAGCCTATTGAGATGGCATTAAAGTAGCATGTATTGGTGGCTTTACTGTGCAGATTTGCCGAATGTTTAGCTCATGTTGATTTCAGTGGGAACCATCTGGTTGCCTAAACAACCAGAGCAGGAAAGCTCCGCATGTGCATAATACCACTTTTACTTACTTACCTAAATTGTGAAGTGCTCATGGGCTTAATTAAGAATATCTGTTTGGTGCTTTGCAAAATTAAACTTATTCGGGCTTGAATTTAAGCTTAATTTAGGCTTACTTTTTACCCCTTCAGCCTGGAGAGTAGGTATGTAGGTATACAGGATATCCTGTATTCTCGGATTTAGTGAGGGCTGAAGCAGAATGAGAAATTATGTGAGAAAGATGTGTCTTTGTGTAAAAAATGGGAGAGATTGTGATTAAGGGAATATTTGGCCAGATACTTATTTTGGAGAGAGAGGATGCTTCAGGGGAAAAATGGATAAAGGTACGTATATAAATAATGTTGTGTTGAAGCTTATCATTTAGTGGTTTGAACATCAGATTCAAAATATTTATTATCCACAGAGAGGACAACGCAGCTGGTAACCTAAGGAGGTTTGCTGGGGTTTCTGTTTTCTGTGTATTTGCGTGCAGATAACTGACCTTGGAGCCCTCTCCTACATCTTCTATAGGATCCTCTGTTACCTTCCATCTCAGATCCTATTGCTAGTCTACGAGACTCCAGCTGTGTCATCATTTGAGTGCTTTGGATCAGAATCTGGTGAATAAATGGGAACTATCGGCGCAGTTAGCCTGTTTCACTAGGTCACAAGTGTATGGAAGTATTCCACAAGGCTGGCTGAGCATAATCAGTGAGTGGTAACGGTTGCTGGTTAACTAGGATGGTGTTAACTGAAACGTAGATAGTGCCAAGTTACTTAATGACAACTAACCAAGTGTTAAATAGATGTGGAATTTTAAGTTCTGATCTTTCAGTACTTAAATTGCTAAATGAAGATTAAGGAGCATATTTTCTTAGTTCTCAGGAGACCTTGATAAAAGAGTGGGAAGGATCTATGGGACAGCCTGAAGGCTAGCACTGTGCATGAGGTGTCCACTAGGTAATGGCACTGGAATTTTACAAGTTCTAGCTGCAATTTTCTCTGTAAGCCAACAGAGTTTGGGAATAGCTTAGAAACTACAAAGGAAAATAGAAAAAGAAATAAACACAGTATTATGGTGCTATTCAGTCTTGGAAAGGGGATGTTGTAGTAATGAGTTTTTAGTTTCTAGATCCACTTTAATGTTCAGATAACGCTTGCTCAGTCTGCAAATAAAGTGGATTCTAAGTTTGACTTTTTTTTTCCTTCTGATTTCCCTGTAGTCTCTTTCCAACTGATTTTTTTTTCTCCAATCAATTCACTGCTGCCCACAATAGTTTCTAACATAATGACCATAGCTTTACCTGTGCAGCCCGTTCTATTCATTGTGTACCTCACTGATGCCCACAACAGGCTATGCAAGGATGTCTTGACCTGTACAACTTCTACTGTGGCTGATGGTTCCAAAGACCAAATCAGAGAGCTACAGTCAGAACTGAAGTTGAATTTGTGGACTGACAGCAAAAAAAGAAATGGCTTTTAGTGTTGTATGTCAATGGTTAAGAGTCTTGTTGCTTTTTGAGACCTGCTGTTCTTTTTTATGCTTTCATATATCACATAATATTTATCTAATCATGTTACATTTGAAAAACATCCTGCTTTTTCAGTGGACTTCTTTTGTGGTTTTCCTACCTTAGGTCATCCAGATGGTTGCATAGTTCTTTGTTTGATGTTCTTTGGTATGTGCTGTCTTTCTTGACTAAGAAATCAGCTTTTCTGGACAGTCATCACCTCCATTCAGCTTTCTTCAGGTCACTCCAGGCTCCCCTGACATCTCTACACCACATGCAGCATCCTGACACGTTTCAAATCTGATCAGATCTGAACCACCAGCTAGGCCCTTGACACTTACCAGCTTTTACACACAAAACAGATTTTGAAGCATGACAGCAAAGAGCCTCTACGCTGACAACTGCAGTTGTCTGGCTTTGACATCATCCCCCACACAACTGGGTGGAAGCACCAACACCAGTACTTGGCTGTGATGTGACATAGTGTATGTTGATGGGAAGTTCATGCAGCACCGGGGAGCCGGTCCCACAACAGTTACTGAGTTTATAACCATCAACAGGATAACAGTTTTAAACTAAAAGAGGGCAGATTTAGATTAGATATTAGGAAGAAATTCCTCACAATGAGGGTGGTGAGACACTGGCACAAGTTGCCCAGAGAAATTGGGGACACACCCTCCCTGGAAGTGTTCAAGGCCAGGCTGGATAGGGCTTTGACCAACCTGGTCTAGTGGAGGGTGTCCCTGCCCATGGCAGGGGGGTTGGAACAAGATGATCTTTAAGGTCCCTTTAAGGTCTATGATCATTAGCCGTTTCTGTGTTCATGGTCCCCAGGGTGAGTGGTCAGAGTGCTCAGCAGGGGAACAGGATGGTCGTGAAGACATCCAAAAGGAAACTCACATGAAGTGTTGGAGTAGTAGGGAGAACACACAGAATATTTTTCTTAGCAAGCATTTTTGTCCCATTTGCCAGGTTCTCAGCTTTCTTTGATCTACTCTTAGATAAGTGCAAGTTACCAGCAGACAATTTCCATTCTATGCCTGCTCGTAAAAATACGTACTAGTACCCTGTAAAACTGTTAAGCAGCCCTTTAGGTTCCTTCAGCCCTATGCTTCTGTTACATGTGCCTGTTTCCCTGAGGTGGGATTCAATCACTGAGATTTTTTTTGCATACATTTAATGCCTTTTGCTGCAGTTAAATGCAATGGATGAAATATGTCAAGTTCTTTTCAAAGAAAGGAGATTTTGAAGATCCATTTTCCAGTGTAGGAAATCTGTCATCTTAAGTTTATGTCCTAACCTACCTAAAGCTCCTTTTGTTTCTGTGGTGTTCTGTATTTTCAGCACACGTTGCAGCAACATGTTGTTGCACGGTTAAGCTGCGCTTCTGAACATATGGACAAATATAAAAGCAGCAAAGAATGTAGCATTACCTGGGGAAAACGTCTGCACCAACTATTTTTGTCCACATGTTTTCCGAGATTTATAGTGTATAGGTGCATCGTGATCTTGATTTAAAATGTTCCTATAACTGGAAAAAGTGATTTGCCGATTTCTGAAATTACCTTTTTTCCCTACAGTTGCTTTTCTGTAACTGCATGTCTGGTTTTCAGACATCCTAGTAGCCTCAGCAGTGAAATCCCAGGAAGGGTTATCCCCTATCGGGAGATATTTTCATTGCTGTTGGGTACGTAGAAGAGACTGACATAGCTTTTATGGCAGTATAAGTACGCAGTGGATTTTATGGCAGTATGAATAGTCAGTGGAGAGACTGTTGTTTGCTGAAGTTAGTACAGGAAGAATTCAGGCTACATCCTGCTCTTTCCTCCTCTAGTCCACTCATTCGGGATCAGATAGCATGATTTCAGAGGGCTCCCTGTTCCTGTGGAGTTGTGTTGCTGATGCCAAGTGAACTGCGTTCATCTGCTCTGGGCTGCTTCTGTTCTACGTGCTGCACTTCAGCTCTGTGTGTTCCCTCCCACAAATGCAATGTTCAGAGCAAAGCTTACCATGCGACCAGCTCGGCAGCTGGCATTGCAGCTCTGTGGCTGTGTGTGAGTGACAAAGTACTTTCACGCAATTAACTTAATGGATTCAGAGAACCTCCAGAACTCCTAGCTTGGAAATATTCCCAAGGGAGAATTTTTTTTTTAATCTCTTTAGAAGTCACAGAAATAAAACTGAATATAAAGCATTTGGTGTTTTTTTCTTATGCCTAAAATACAGCTTTTATAAAATGAAATCATTCCTGCAAGGCACTTTTGGCTCCCTCTTAGTTTTTCCTTAGGGCCCCATTCTCGTTCACACTGGCAGCAGTGCAAAGTTGCCTTGATGTAAATGAGAATCAGGCCCTTTATGTCAGCATTCGAGTTGAATCTAGGCCAGTGTGAGAGTCATCTCCCATTAGCAGAGGCTAAATACCTGCTAGAAATTGGAATTCAAAGGGTGAAGCATTGTACTGCATCACCGTGTTGTGTAACGCAGCTGAGATCAGTCTTGTTTAAATGAAGCAATGGTGAAAAGGAAGTCAGGTTACATTCAATCCTTTTTGAAGGGTGTAAATGGGTATAGGAATTCATTTCAAGCTTTTTCCTCTCAATACCTAACCAGAGAAGAGTCTGCCTGGCCTGAAACAGTGAATCAATTTCATTAGTTGAAACAGTCATATGGAAATCTGAGATTAACATTTAATGCCTACATCCCTGTGTCCCTCGTCCTGCCACCTTCTTCAACAGAATCCATAACCTATCAGGTCCATGATTAGAGCTGTGGCAGCATTTATGAGGGTGTAGCCTATGGAGAAATTTCAAAGCACATCACTTGCAGAGTATGCAGCTACTTGTGAAAGACATGGCAAAGCCTTCTTGCTAAAAAAAACCAGAAGGAAGTCTGGGTAGTTTTGGGGTTGTTTTTTTTTGTTTTTAAGAGGACAGCGAACTGCACACACATAAAAAGAGCAGATAAACCAAATCTGTATTCTAACAGCAGGCGATGTTTTCTCTTTTTTTCCCTCTGAGGTAATTCACTGGAACTCACCAAAGAAGCTGCGAGTGAAAAACAAGCACGTGGAGTTTTTCCGCAACCTCTACCTGACATTCCTGGAATATGATGGGAATTTGCTGAGACGGGAACTCTTTGGCTGTCCCAGTGAGGCAGATGTTAACAGTGAAAATGTAAGTGGGATGTCTAGGTCTTGACAATTTAAAGTGTGGTTCATACAAGCACAAGCTACGCGAAGAGTTGGAGAGTTGGTGGTGCGGGTAGTGCGGTGCGGAGGGAGTCAGGAGAATTAAGGTCAGTGCTCAGATTCCCGGAGTGATGCTGTGCAAATAATTTAATCTTTTTCTGCCTCAGTTCCTCGTCTGTAAAACTGTTGTGTTAATCCTACCTTTACTCTGGTTTTTGTTGCTTTTTTTTTTGTCTACCTTGCCTTTTAAAAATCGCCAACAAAGGTAACATCACAAACTGAAAATGAGGATTTGGGCTCTTAATTCCACTAGGCAATTTTGCAAACGTCACCCTTAGTCCTAAAACTTTCCAGGGGAAAGGCTTGTTTCTTGTTGTGTGTTTATTCAGCATACAGTGATGTCGGTTTGGCCTAGTAGATACTAATGCACAAATAATGAAGAAGAAATTAAAGTATCAAGACTGCTGGATTTAGATCTATGAATTTTTGCTGTGCTGCAAACTATAGAATGAGTTAATACTTCAAGTTACCTATAGGCTGTGAGGCTGCAGGTTTTTTCTGCACTGCCCCTAACCAAACACAGCAGCATTTGTGTGTATCTGCATAAAATTTGCAATCAGAACCTTTCAGATGAAGCAAATCTTTTGAAAATGATTGGAATCAAGGATGTTTACATCCAGATGTTCTTGTGGGTGTGTATGCCTTAGTACATATAATTCCACTGTAAAAAACTGTTAACTGAAATGTTTATACACAGATGTATATGAACTCCTTGTGTAAATGTGGTCTGGAGATTTCTAGACCAAGTGCCAATTTTGGCTCCGTAGTCTGAGAAGGAATAAGAAGGAACCTATAACATTTCATGTTATCTTCAAGAAAAAAAAAATCTAAAATATACAACATTCTTTATGTAAAAGTCAATAAAGCAAAGCCAGTATCGTGTACACATTAGCAGTTAAGAGGTAATTGGCAATCAATAGCATCATTGAGGCTTGTAGTGTTTCCATTTAGTCTGCAGATAAAATGACCACAGGAGATGTCATTCCCAATTTTTTAACTATAGCACTCAGAGATTGGATAGATATATTTTAGCCCAAAGCATGGCTTCTCAGATACTTATTTGACCATCCCATTGTCTTCTGAAAGGAGTGAGGAACGACGATAAACTGGAGATAAACATTAACCGAAAGACTGAAGCAGGGATGAGAAAGACAGAGCGAGTGAGTGTGCAGTGAGAGCAAAAGCACGTGGAAAAAGAAAATCCTCTGCAAGAGTGAGAGGCATTTAGACAATCAAGTGAACCAAATGTGATAAAAGACCAGTAAGAGTCTGACAGTCAGAGACATCAAGATACAATAGACACAGTAGAGGGTAGGGTAGCAAGAGAAAAGGGAAGCGAGACATTAAAAAAAAAAGACAACAGAACAAAACACACCTTCATCACAGTTTAAGAATGCAGATTAAAATTATACTGAATTCACAATATGTTATGTGGGTTTGAAGAGCACGAATGCAGTCACAGACTTGTTGCTATATTTTCCAGAGCTCCGTAAATCCTTAATAAACAGATTTATTCCAGACGACAAGTTGCTGGGGAGAAGTGCGCAGTGAATGCAAGTTCTTGCTGCTGAAAATGGCAGTCCTGAAAGTTTAAAATGGCTCATTTTACTGAACTTGTGCCTGCTTGACAGACACTGGAAATGACTAACTGCTCAAGCCTGTTTCTTATTCAAGACAAGTAGAACGCAATATGGTATATGGTATGGCTTGTGTCTGAAAAAGAAATGTAACTCATTCTTCCATTTATAATTTTTTTAAAAAAGAGAGATACTGGAAAAGGATGAGCTAGACATACAAAAATACATGAGTCCTAACTTGCCAAGAGACACCAAAAAATTGACAGCCTTCTATCAAAACAATCAGATATAGAGAAAAGTCTAATGTCAGTAGTCAGTTAGGAGAAGACATTGTTTTTATTAGTTACCCTTGATGTAAGCTCCACTCCTTTTTGTTGTAGAATACAGAAAGCAAGTTTCAGCTTTGAAGTTATGAGACCCTAAGAATGGGGTTATCATGAAACCCACTCTTTCTCTCACTCTATCTGCTGTAGCACATACAGTGTCACAGGTGTTCTATTAAAATACAGTACATTCCCATGATCTATTGCAGGACAATCTTCAGAAGCAGAGCATCTTGTAAGGTGAGCAGGGAACCACTGTTTGTCATTCCTCCCAGTGCAAGAACTAGGGGGCATGAAGTGGAAATAGTAAGTAGCAGGTTCAAAACAAAGATAGATATTTCACCCACGATGTAATGAAGCTTTGAGCAGAAGGTAATGTTGCTAAAAACATACATATGCTCAAAAGCGTCTCTTCATGGAAAGAAAATCTATCAGGAGCTGGTAAGCTTTGGTGCAGAATGTCCTTGAATCACAAGTTCAGGACTAGAGGAGCATTCTGAGAAAGCGTCGCTGTATGCTCGCCCTGCTCTTTACGCTCCTCTCTAGGCAGCCAGCTCACAGCTGGAGACGGGATGCTGGGCTAGATGGACCTTTAGTCTGGCAACATGCAGCCATATATTTCCATTAGGATTCCTAAGCATATATGTTACATAGAAGGCTATAATTTCTGCAAAGTCAAGTATGTATGAAGTAGGAATTGCTATTTGATTTATCGTAATACCTATTATTTTTCCTTTCGTGTCTGAATTGAGACTAGCAGCCCCAGTTGGGCTTTATTATGCTAGGCATTGTATATGGCTAAAAGGTGCTCCTTCAGTTGCCTGTGCTTCTGTGCACTGTGGACAAAATGTCAGGATAGCTCTGCTGATTTTATAATCAGAGAGAATTACTTAAGCGCTACATGCACTGAGCCCTGTTGTGGAAGAAGCAGCGGCTTGGTGTGAGTCTGTCACAGTTTGGCTGTATCAGAATCTGCCCTCAAGGTCTTGTTCCAGTATGCCAGCCATTGCTCCTCTACAGTTTAGTATTTGTAATGCTGTTTTCTTTAGAATGCATCCTGTAATTAAAGAATCTCATTTGTAATGCAAATCTGTAAAACATGAAAAGGAAGTGGGGCAGTGGGTACCGTTGGGCTGGTTCTGTTTCTCTGAGGCCCCTTTACACTTCTCATCTGTACTGAGATGGCCTTAAAATGAATGTAAATTATGTATCTTACCTTTTTAGGGACTCTTTACAGTGCCAGAGAGATGTAAAGGGGCAGTAGCTTAAAAGGTTATCAGTGCTTGTGTTAATCTCTCTCACTCTTCCTCTGTGTCTGTCTGTGCATGCATGTATGCTTAAATATATATGTCTATATGTGTGTGGAAGGATTAGTACTACTCTGTTTTGAATGTTTGCTAAAGAAGTATGATACCACAGGCTGAATTTTAAGAGGTCTAAAGGCAGTCTTTGGACCTTGTACTACATAGTCCTGATCTAGTCAGTTGTTGATCTTCAGCTGCATGAAACAGCACTGTACAGATAGAAACTGAAATATTAGAGGCAAAGAAGTGCAGACTGGGGTAATTTTTCTGTTTATGTAAAAATGCTTATACAGATGTCTATGCGTACATACATGTTTCATCCTTTCCTTGAAACATCCAAGCTGAAAGACCCTGTGTGTTGCAGGGACAGGCTGTGAACAGGAGCTTGCCACATGCTCTTTGCCATAGAGCAGTACTGTAAGTCCCCTTTATTCAATATGTACTAAAATGAGATTACACAGAGCAGACTCTTCCCTGCAAATTGGTATTACAGTCATCACTTTGCCTTTTGTGCAGATTCTGGGTGGGGAATTCAGAATATGAACCAAATCCTCCTGTAAACCCAGCCATTATCTCAAGTGGCCTTTGGAGCATGCCCTTAGTCACTCCACCCTCCTTATTCTGTGCTATTTTCACATTTTCACTCCTTCTTCCTTTTTTTGATGCAATACAGAAGATTTTATGGATACTCATGAAGACGAAGCTCACAGTAATCCCAAATTTGAACATTTCCTATTGGCTTTTAATGCTTCTGTCCAGCATTTCCTTCTTAAGGACCTACTGTAAAGCCTAAAATATTCAATGGGATCTTCTGTGTACCAGCCTGTCTCTATAGTTACACTATGAGATAGATATTGTAAGCCTGATTTTAGCACACACTCAACCTTCTAGCATTCTCATAAAACTTCTTTCCTGCAGACAGCTTCTCACCAAGTACTTCTGCCAAAGCATTAAATGAATTGAATGGACTTGCCTATTAGCAAGGCCTGTGTCCTGATCCAAAGCCCAGAGCAAGATCAGTGGGAAGTTTACACTGATTTCACTCAGTTTAAGAAAAGGACAGTAGATTCCCATTAGAGAAGACTTTCAGAAAACACATGAAGAAATTCTCTGCAGATTTTTTTTTTCAGATTTTCAAATCAGCAATACAAAGAAACAATGTAAAAACATCCAGTTATCCCTGAAAACACTTGCTTAGGGGTCTATTTACTTACTAAATGTTTATGTATTGATTTACTCTTTTGTGCAAAACCAGAGATTCTTAATATTAACAAATGGCTGTGCATGCCAGCTTGTAGTATCCACCAGAAGAGCAGGAGATTCTAGCAATGTACCACATATATGAAATTTACTAACAAATTCAGCAATTTTTGAATGTCTAAAAATAGCATCTAAAGGACGCTTCCAAGTCAGTATCAGAGCACTGAACTTGCAGTCAGACTGATGCTTTGAGTACCCTTCAGCTCCTGCAGAATTTCAGAACACTGCATCACTTGTAGGACTGAGGTTTAAAGTTACTGCTTTGTCATGGCATAGTCTTCCTCTAGTAATAACAGATGGTATATGGCAGTTTTGAGGTGAAATCCTGACTTCCCCAGCTGTGTTGTAGCTATTATTATAACTGTTATTGTTATTCAGTGCTGAGCTGGTAGCCCATCCTGTAAGTTGCCTGAAAGTTGCCGTTATACCGCTTTCAGCAACTTATAATATTGTTAGATGGGGGATCATGTGGACTGGGATTTTTTTGTCATGTTGATATGACTTTTTCTTTTCTCTCTTTTTTTCAAGTGAAACATGGGGAAAAGCTGGGGAGTTTGCCCACCCCAAAAGTTCTGATGAGCTCTTCATGGAAATACTCCATACTTCAGAGAAGGAACTGACTTTTGGGCCAGGAACCTGTCTTTTGCCAATCTACTGGAAATTTAGGCAAATTATAATGCTGAAAAATCATGGTTTACACATCATCAGTAGTGTTTTCTTTGACTTTAAGGAGGCTCAGATGTCTGGAGACTCTTAGGAGCATGCATGGATGTGTCTGACCATATTACATATATCCCAGTGACACAGCAGAGTTGAGCATGCTGCAGGCAGGGGACCTGCACAAGGATTGGTATTTTCTGTGACTGTTTCTTCTGAATTCTCAATGCCAGGTTCTGACTGGACAGTAGAGCTGAGAGCAGGAACCTATTTGGTCTCTGTTCTGAGGGACATCCATTGCCCTCACTGATGTCCAGACAGTATGGAGGAGAAAAAAATCCAGATTCGCATATAAAAGGGATGAAAGCTTAATCAAAGGGAGGAAAGAAAGTGTTGAAATATAGGTTCTGGAGAGAGAATGTTTGGAGCAGGAAGAGGAAAGGACTGATGGGTGGCTCTAGGTATAGGCAGACTGCTTGAATAGGGACCATGGGACTAGAAACAGAGCTGGGACTGACTTAAACCGTGGAACTTGCCACACAAGAAGGAACAGGGCTAGGAACAATCTGGAAAACAAAAGCAAGGAGACAAACCTGTCAAGCCACTGTGCTGCAAGGGAGGTCTGGGAACAGCTCAGCCAAGAAGGTTTGGCAGGGACCTGGGGAAAGGAGGTGCAGAGGACTACCAAGATCTGACATCTGCAGCTGAGATCAAGGGAAGTTGTACTTCATATATACAGAACTGTCTAAGGTGTTATGCATGTCTAAAAGTTGGATTCTTAGTTCTGTTGACTATTTGTGATCAAGATAATCCATTACTTCCATTTTGCAAGAGTATTAGCTACTTTTTATGTGCTGCAGCAAAATTCCTCTTGATAGGTAGGCTTGCTCAGACACTATACTCTTTGTCCTTAGCA
Organism: Steatornis caripensis; assembly: GCA_013398225.1. Classification (NCBI taxonomy): domain Eukaryota; kingdom Metazoa; phylum Chordata; class Aves; order Caprimulgiformes; family Steatornithidae; genus Steatornis; species Steatornis caripensis. The sequence continues at coordinate 132,952 of VZSC01015397.1, forward strand.
CAGCTTTGTTTCACAGAAGGCTCAATTTGACCCTTAGCAAATGGACAAAATTTTATGGTGTGGGAGGAGTAAAGGTTTAATTGACGTAGGACTAGGCTGGCTTTTATTACTAATCATTGGAGAAGCCAGAAGTACTTTATGTAGGTCATCCCAAACAAGACTCGGTGAATGCTTTTTCCTCCCTACATCATGATCTGCTTTGTTTATGCCGTGCTCAAGGCAACAGTTAATTCACACATTTTGTAAATGCTAAATGTTGCAATCCAAATCACCTACTGGTGGGAGCTGGGACAGCTACACAGGAGGAAATGAAACTGCTGCGGTGTATAAACAGATTATAGTTCCTTCCCGGACTAGGGTTAGTTTTCATCTCAGTGGCTAAGATGAGTTGATTTTGGGCTTTGAATCATAACCGCGCACACGTGAGAGAAGTAAAGATTATCTGAAAGTTGGAAGTTTTCATCTAAGCTCCTCAGTTCCTGTTGTGTTAGCATGATATTGAGTGACTTAAGCCTAATATCGTCTCACCTCACCTTAAACACTTGATGAGAGAGAGATGCCTACGCCAGGGTGTTTATCCCCTTCCCCAAGATCTAAATAGCCTCTAGACACAAAACATTGTTTGTTGGTGTTTTTTTAAATATTGCTAATCTCTACGAAAATACTTCTGATCCTGGATTTTGGATTGATCTCATTGAGATGAAATCCTGTAGATTTTAGTGGGAAGTAAATTGTTTCTGTGATACAGCAGTTAAAAAACCCCGAAGCCAATCACAAAATGGCTTACACTAGGAAGAGCCTTAGGAAGGAATATTTATCAGCAGACTAACCAGCTCACTGGCAAAAGGTACGTGTTGTGTGCTGTGTATCACATGGGTCTGCTATCTATCACATGGATGGAAAACAGCATCTCATCTCATACAAATGTATTAGTCAGACAAGTAGACTTGGCAAATCATGATGATTTATGGCAGAGTTGCATACCTTCTGGCCTGCCTGTGCCTCTCTGGCCAGCCTAGCTTCAGACACTACTTTTCCTGAGATGAAATCTGATCACCTGCATCAGCTGGTTACCCAGAGAAGTAACTTAGTGTATGGGCTTTTTTAATGTACTTGTCTCTTTGTTTTGGCATTATGCATGTCATAGAATCATAGAATGGTAAGGGTTGGAACGGACCTCTAGAGATCATCTAGTCCAACCCCCCTGCTAAAGCAGGTTAGCCTAGAGCAGGTTGCACAGGAATGCATCCAGGCGGGTTTTGAATATCTCCAGAGAAGGAGACTCCACAACCTCTCTGGGCAGCCTGTTCCAGGGCTCTGTTACCCTCACAGTAAAGAAGTTCCTCCTCATGTTCAGGTGGAAC
>VZSC01015397.1:135908-155701 GCA_013398225.1 Steatornis caripensis
GTTAGTATCAGGTCCAGGATCGCTCCTCTCCTTGTTGCCTCCTCCACCACCTGCATTAAAAAGTTATCACCAATGCTCTGCAGGAATCTCCTGGACTGTACATGCCTAGCTGTGTTGTTTTTCCAGCAAATATCAGGGTGGTTGAATGTCGTGGCTGCCATTGTTGTTTCTGAACCAAGTAACGTCATGATGCTAATGAAAGCACTTCTTGTTTCCCACTACACTATTTCCTAAGAGAACATCTACCATACACAGTCTGAGAAGAATACATTTTTCAACTGTTAGAATGGTTCCTAGAGGTGACATTTCCCACATGCTCATTGACAAGTAGCCTTAGCATTAAAAATCTTGTAGAAACAGTGAATCTTATGCTAAGCAGGTACTCGCTTATGAGAATACATGCTGTCACTCTAAGGTTGAGAAGTCTTTGCTATATTAAGCATATTGTTATAACGGGAGAGGTCCATAATGGGGATGCCATCTTTTTATCAAATCCAGCTGATATTAAGGTCTTCATTTTGATGGTGCACTGTGTTTAAGGAAGCATCTGTTTGCATAGATCTGTCAGCATTCCCATTATAAACCCGTCTTTTCAAGAAGACATGATGTGAGAGCAAACCTTAAACAAAGCTGTAAGTTCTTTGTCTGTAAATAATGGACCCATGCAATATGCACGGTGTAGATAAGATTATATCATTGGAGAAATTTTATGTGATCATGTAACTGAAAAATAATACGAGGTAACTCAGAAAGAGATAAATTTAAGGATATATGTGTCTGTCTTAGTCAATTCCCTATCTTTTGAATGGTGTGCATCTTTAATATTCGTCATTTTAAATATGTGTGTAAAAACGGCATATGACTGTGTGCAATATGTATTTACAGATTGTATGTGTGTCTTCATAATGAAGAGGGAACAGCCTTTATATGTGTATGTGATACTGGTGCACGGATATCTGAATGTATATATGAAGGGAAGAACAAAGAAAGTGAGAGAGGGAAAAACGACTCTTAAACCACATAAAACTGTGCAGCACCCAGCTGTTGGTCCTGGTAATTTGTCCAAGTCATACCATTAGCTTGAGTGGGATAGCTTGTGAGCTTATGGGTTTTGCTGGACCAGAGNATTCCCATTATAAACCCGTCTTTTCAAGAAGACATAATGTGAGAGCAAACCTTAAACAAAGCTATAAGTTTTTTGTCTGTAAATAATGGACCCATGCAATATGCACGGTGTAGATAAGATTATATCATTGGAGAAATTTTATGTGATCATGTAACTGAAAAATAATACGAGGTAACTCAGAAAGAGATAAATTTAAGGATATATGTGTCTGTCTTAGTCAATTCCCTATCTTTTGAATGGTGTGCATCTTTAATATTCGTCATTTTAAATATGTGTGTAAAAACGGCATATGACTGTGTGCAATATGTATTTACAGATTGTATGTGTGTCTTCATAATGAAGAGGGAACAGCCTTTATATGTGTATGTGATACTGGTGCACGGATATCTGAATGTATATATGAAGGGAAGAACAAAGAAAGTGAGAGAGGGAAAAACGACTCTTAAACCACATAAAACTGTGCAGCACCCAGCTGTTGGTCCTGGTAATTTGTCCAGGTCATACCATTAGCTTGAGTGGGATAGCTTGTGAGCTTATGGGTTTTGCTGGACCAGAGTGCGTAGGGTGTCCAGCATTGCTTCCAGTAGGAGAGGAGTTTTCATATGGATAGTCACGTGCCTGTTGCCTCACCGTTGCAGGATAGGCCCATCCTTAACATAGACGGCTTGCTACGTACACAGTGACAGTGCTAAAGGCCAAATGACAGCCTGTCCTCTGCTGGTTATCCTACCTGAAGGAGCACACCTTAAGCTGTGTTTGCCCAGCCTGCAGAGCATGGCTCCTAAGGCTCCCTAGCAGTTTAGGCTCATGGTATGAGAAGGCAAGGATTGCACAAGCATTCCTGCAAAGTGTTGATGGAGCTGCGTGTCTGATCTTGACAAGTGATGCCCATATATTAGCCAGGGCTCTCGGACAGCCTGTGCTTGGACTTCCCCCTGGCAGCCTGCCTACACTCGAGTGAAGAGTGCTGGGGTCAGAGGCTGGGGGAGAGTCAGAGGACACCATGCCCACAGTCCTTCTGGGGACTGCTCTCTCCAAGGGATATGGGCACAGCCATCTCATTTTTTCTCCTGGGTCCCGACACTACATATATTACTGAGCATGAGTCATGGGAAGTTGCAGGGAGAACCTCGCAGACTATCAGCACAGCTGCAGGCTCAGAAAAAGTCTGAAAGGACAGAGACAAAATCCTGTCCCTAAGAAATGCAGCAGAAAGAGCAGGGTTTTCCTTTCTTTGTAGCAGAAGGGATCTGCTGCTGTTTGCTGCTCTCCTTCACCTCCATCACCAACTTTGTGACTTGGTGAGTTTCGCCATCAAAATACTGGGGGCTCTAAGAAGTTGTGTCTCCTCTTCCCCCACCTGGGGCTTTGTAGTGCACAAAGCCATAATTTAGCCCCAAATGTTATTTTGTAACTCATAATTAAGTATTTCTACCCTCTTAGCTTGCAACCTGAATGTAAGCTGATAATCATTCAGTGACTGCGTGGTTAATAGTTGCTGTGCAATTATAAACTTCTAGCCTGGTCATTTGTACATACAGCAGGATAGTAAAGTACCCCTGAAACGTGCTTTGCTACTGTTTTAACCATTTAATTTCAATAATCTCCTTGATAATTCTGTTAAGAGCATACTAATGTGTCTTTTCAATGAAGAAACAGAAAGATACAATTTTCTTTTTAGTCATTGTAAATATTGAGTTTAATTCAAATGTTGTTCGAATGTGATTTGGAAAATAAAGTACAGGCTCAACTGAATGATAATTTGTAAAGCAGAATGAATGAAATGCCGAGAATACATAAAAAAACTCCTGATTTCTATTCCACCAAAAGACATCCTGATTTCAATAGAAGTTTTGCCTGAGTAAAGATTTGTCAAGATTCAGCCTCTCATCTTTCTAAAAGCAGTCTCTCTTGAGGGATGTTTTAAGATCCGTGCAGAACAATAGCAAGGAAGAATGAGAGCCTGATCCAAACCTCATTGAAATCAAAGGAGATATTTCCATTATTCAGAAGAAGATTATAGAGTGATGAACAGGAAAATACCAGGAATTATTCCATCAGCCTTCACAGGAGAACATTCAGCTGTAAGCATTATTGTTGATGGCAACCGTTATAGTTCCAAGAACAGCTCTTCTTAACACAGTATTAGAACAAGAAACACCTACATTTTCTGGGTTTTTTTCTTGAAGATAGTGAAACTATTACTTTAAATAATTCTGAACAGGACAAAAAGAAGAGATTTTTAAATCTAAATGAATGTCTATAATTCAGTAATCTGTTTGTTGCATGAAACAGTTTTGAAGTGTACTGTGATTTTTATCAAGACTTGTAAAATTCCTAAAAAATTAATATTTTTCTTACTTACTGATAAATACACAATCACATTCTTCTTATAGGATGCTTTTAAGAAATAAAATATAAAAATGATACCTTTATTAATAATCTACATTTTAGAACAACACAAATGAACTCTATTTGACATGTTAAGACAATATGTGATTTTCATCTTCTTTACATTTTGTAGTACATTTTAGAGCAGGTGTGACTGATTTTTCCTTTTAAATGAATGCATTTTAAATAATCTAGCCAGATGTTTGGCTTAAAAATAGTACAGTTCAGGCATGGGACTGGTTAGCTGCACAGACATTTGGTCAGTTTTTCTCTTCCTTCTTTCCCCAGAGCTAAACTTTTATTATCTTAAAGCTACATGTCTAAGTGACTCAGGATTGGATTGTTTTGAGATGTCCATTTTGACTTTGAAGGGGCTTGGTTTCCAAGGGAGCCAAAAAAATACCTGTTCTCTGCCAATCTGCCATCCTTTGGACCGTTAAAAGTGTAGGCTTAATTCTGGCACCTCTGCCGTTGAAGACTATTTTCATTGTAAAATTGAACTGGTACACATACATAAATCCCAGGAGACAGAGTAATGGTCAGTTAAAGATGTTACTTTTCCAGCTGTCTGTCCATGCTGCTAGCAGCAATTATTGTTGTCCAACAGAGGCAGCAGAACAGGAATTGCTAAGTCCAGCACGGAAGCTTAATCTGCTGCTGAGTCTTGTCTACTGGAGCCGTATGTCTTTGAGTAGTTTGAAACACTGCTTCTAATAAGGAATGATATTATGTATCACATTGGAGCATTAACTCTGAAACTTGATGATTATTAAAGTTGTGATTGTTCACTGTTTCATTGCTAGTCTGGATGTTGAAAGTATGTAATAGAGATAATATATACAATATATAAACGATAATACAATGATCTGTCTGCCTTATCAGTTTACTTACAAGTACTTTCTTCTAAACTCTTGTCCAGTGACTTGCAGGAGCGAGGCTTGGGAAAACCCTGCTACCCTGTATGTTTCGCTTCCACTCCCCATTGCATCATGCTGCAAGTTCCCAACCTCATTCTCTCTGATTTGCTAAAATAATTATAAAGAACTTACCTTTATGTCCACTCTTTACTTACAGCTCCAGAAACAGCTGTCTGAGCTGGACGAGGATGACTTATGCTATGAATTTCGTCGAGAACGCTTCACCGTCCATCGCACTCATTTGTATTTTCTGCATTACGAATATGAGCCTGCTTCAGACAACACTGATGTAACACTAGTGGCTCAGCTTTCAATGGACAGGTAGGGAAAAATCTCTTGTTCATCAGGAAGCACAAGACAATGAATATTTTCTTACAGAAAAATCCAACTGTGTGATGCTTTGGGGAGAGAAAAAAATCACTTTCATAGAAACTTAGATGTAAAACCTTTCTTGAATTAGGAGTAGCACATGTAGATATCACATAAGCATCCATACTTCAGCTCTGCAGTGCACGCATGAGTGTGGGTAGAGTTCACGAGAAGCTAAATACTGGAACTGCAGGGGTTGTTAATTGTTAGGCTTGTCAGGCATTATTAGTTCATGGAGTTTTGTGGCAACTTAGAACAAACAGAAGTTTGTAATAGACTTAGGCAAGCAGTTGTATCTGACCAAGTTTTTACACACAGTATTTTCTCGTCAGACAGTGTTAGTTTTGCTTTCATTGGCATTTTCCTTGCAGAAAATTTCAATTAGTGATTTTTCTTGTAGTGAAAATCAAATCTAAACGTTTTAGTTTCAAATTGGCAAGTTGAAAATAAAATTTCTTTTTAATGTGCTAGTGTGAAATGAAAAATCTCAAAATCTCCTTTTGAGAGCAGTCATTGCATTTTTATATTGATTATTGATTTTCAGAATAACATTTCTAATTTAACTCTTTTCAACTTTCAGTTCTGATGCAAAGTGGAACTAAACTGGTGTTTCGTTTGGGAGAAAAAAATCCATTTCATAAGTTCCACCTACACCTTTCTGTTTCCCACCATTGCGATTAGTTGTCATCTTTCAGAAGTTCTGAAAATGCAGTCTGGCTCAGCCAGCTTTGTGAAATTTTGAGTTGTCGGTCTTCTTTTTCCTCCTGCTTCTTGGTTCGAATCTAGTCCAAACTTTGTAGTTACTGCTATCAGAGTGAGTTACAAAACAGGTCAGAACTCCTTGAATATTAGCCAGAAACTGATATTTCATTTAGCAGAGCACATACAGAATACAGCATGACCCGTGAAAGCTACCACTGCTACACCAGTGGAAGGTCAGCAGTATTCCAGGAGAGTCAGAGGTATTCAGATCAACAAAATATTTAGAGCTTGTTTTAAAAATAAACACAAATTAATGAGGGCTATTCTGTTTCACCAGTGCCTCAGCACTGCATCCTGCACACTGTGTTATGATTCGCTGTGTGCGTCAGTGTCTGTTCTATTGATTTTTAATTGAGGAAACATTTCTTAAGTGTTCACAAACCTTTGAGTAAAAAAGTAAAGAAATAAATTAAGCCAGACCCTGAGTGAGTGCCACAGTAAATTAGTAAAGCTGGTGTGTGCACATGGTATATTTTCCCCCCAGAATTTAATTCAAAAGAATGAGCTGGGGCTAAGTGCTGATTCACTGGCACAGATGCAAAGTCTGAGCATCTGTTTCCCTTTCTGGATCCTCACTGGGACACATGTTTTTATTGATAGACAGAACCACACATTTTTATTCTGGAAGAACAGCCCTCCTGATACTGTGCAGGAAAAATCTTACTTACTTCATTGGTGTGTTGCTATAAATTATTGATTTGGGTTGGAAATACTTTCCTTCAGCTAAAATCAATAAATAATACAATACCAAAGAACTGTTTAGCTGCTTTGTTTTCTTTCATGTCTTTCAGTTACTGCCTTATTTTTTTTCTATCTTCTTTAAACCACTTTTATTAAACTCCTCCAGCACAGCTGTAGACATTTAAGAATAGTGGCTTGGATGTAAGATGACATGTACATAAACAATGTGCTATGCAGTGCATTCCTGCATCGTTCTTTCAGATTATCATCCGAGATGAGGAAAGGCAAAAAAGCAACTCCCGGTGTCTCCAGTTATAGTCCTCTTGGAGTTGAGACTGATGTGACCATCGTGACAGGCTTATGTTTGCCTGTGCTATAGGCTTGGGGAATGCAAGAGGGGGGTGCAGTTTAGGAGCGAACGTTAATGTCTTTGGATAGAAGCTCTGAGACAGACTTCATCCAGGATTGTTCATTATTGGTTAATCGTCACCTTTTATACTGATGTGACTTTTCTTGAATAATGGCTTGGTTGCATCACTGTGGTTTTCATGCATCTGTTTTGGCTAGGCAGCGTTTCTAAAGGCAGGGTGTGTACCTGAGGTTCAGAAATCAGAGTGGGAGTTGCAAAAATGTGAGATCAGGATGTGGACAAGAAAAGACACGATTAGCATTATGCTGCTTGCAGTCTGGGTGAGAAAGAGTTGTAAATTGGTTGAGTATTCTTAAGAAGAAAAGTGGGTGAAAAAATCTCACAAAACTATTGAATTCCAGCAAAATTCTCTTGACTGAAACAGACCTTTAAAAAATTTTCCCAACTAAATAATGACCTCATTATTATGCAATACAGGAGTATATTTATTTTCTCTAGAGTCCTTAAGAGAACACATTCCTCAAGACTGCTGACAAAACCAAGCTAACTTTGTCATGTTGTGCTTAGAAAAGTGTAAGTCTTACGTTTTATGGGCAAAGGAGGCTATTGTAACAACGTACAGAGAGCAGATTATGAAGCATCACCCAGCAGTCCCTGTATCAAACCTGTGGAAGTAGAGCCTGTCAATGAGAACGGCGTAGCAAAATGGAGTATTCTAAAGGGCACTAAGCTGTCCAGGTGGAAATTTATATCAACAAAACCCAGTTCCCGCTTAACTATCGTGAAAAGCTTTGCAGGCATTATCAGGTGTGCCGTTTAAATAAGTTATGTATGCTATTTGTCCACTGCTTGGAGTCCTTGAAAAGCATTTTGCTGCATTTCTTGCCAGACAAATATTCCATTTTTAAAGGGCTGCCCTAAATCTGAGTGCTGGTGAATTGGAGTCTCCTTTGAATAGGTTTCCACTATGTTGAGGTGAAAAAAAAGAGTCTATTTATGATTTTTACAATCAAAAGCCTAAAGCCTGCACATACTTTTCCGATCTTTTTTATCGACTTGTGTTTCTAATTCTGCTGTATGTTTCAGGCTGATAATAACCTTTGTTTCAATAATAGATAAAAAGAAAATAATGTGCTAGGTGTAGACCAGGAAAGGTAATATCTCATATCTTAGAAAAGATGATTATATCATCTTGCATGTCATCACGATCATTCAGAAATGCAGGAAAAAGCTATTAATGTTAAATCAGAATGTGTGTTTGCTGGTATGAGTATATCATTCCTTTCTGCTGCAAAGCCTAGGGTGATAGTAGGAGGGGGAAATTATTTTATCTGATTATGATGATGCAGAAAACTTTTCTTGTGTTCTGTATACATATTAATAGGAAAAATCTAGTAACGTGGATTTGGAAGGGAGATAAGATAATCATGTTGCATAGTCTACCCTTCCTAATTTTTAATAGAATATCTGGCTATGCTGCATAGGTTTATTTCCCTTTGTATTAACTCAAGAGACTTTGTAATCAGTCCTTGCTGTACTTTTGGGTGACGTATCTTAATCTCTAGGCAATTCTCTATAAATTACCCAAAGTGCTTCAACAATTTTGACCAGGCTGGGTTTGATTTACGTTTGTGTATGAGATATTTTGTTGTCATTTTCATCAGTAGTATTGTAACTGCTGGAAGTTTTAAAAACATGCATCGATACAACCTGTTTTTAAAATGATTTAATGAAATTTGAGATACTGCTAAAACATATACAAATCAGTACTTTCAATGATGGTTTTGTCTGAAATGTTCTTTTGATATTCCACAGCAATGCCATGTCTCTCCCTCCTTCTCTCCTCACTCCCTACACATAGTAAAGCCCATTGTTATCGATGTGTCTTCCTTTTGCCCTTTCCCTGATAGACAGTGAGTTTTCTTCTGGTCAATGTAAATATTCATATAAGTCTGTATTCCCTTGACCTATTACTTTTAACAGCCTTTAAGATCTTACTAACTGCCTTGCAAAAATTTGGGGAAGATTTTCCGAAACAGGAGGTAAAGTGATCTGTGGATCTGTATGTATACTTTCTCATCCCCAAGCTTGTTTAAAAGCACTGTAGTATGTTAAGTGTGTGAGAAGAGCTTGACCTGAAGTGGGAATTGGGCACTAGACACTTAAGCGTTTAAGATTATGAGACCCCTATTCTGTAAGTAGATCCAAATGGACTGATACCTGCATCTGCTCAAAGCTCCCATCAAATGAAGTCCCATCTTCCATGTGGGTTTTCCTTCAGCATCAATGCTTTAAGCAGAAAGGGTGATGTTGATTTCACCTAGCTTTAGGTATCATCTGAGTTGTGGATGTATGTATCTGAGCTAGGGCTGTCTTAGGCTCCCTTGCATTCGGTGGAGAGAAGTAGGCATATCTAGGGTGCAGTCCATCTGTCCTGAAGGAGACATCAACTTAAATGAGATTAATTGTGCTGTAGAAATACTTACTGCTTTCCACAGCATATAAAGTGACCCCAATCTGTCTCGCTTAGAAATAGGTATCTGCATTCGATCAGATGAACCCAGGCAAAGAGTCCCAGACAGGGAGACAGCCTTTTCTTATTCTCATCCTTCCTCTTTCAGGCTCCAGATGCTTGAAGCCATCTGCAAACACTGGGAAGGTCCAATCAGCCTGGCACTCTATCTTTCTGATGCAGAAGCCCAGCAATTTCTGCGCTACGCCCAGGGCTCAGAAGTACTTATGAGCCGCCACAATGTCGGCTACCATATCGTGTACAAGGAGGGACAGTTCTACCCTGTGAATCTGCTAAGGAACGTGGCCATGAAGCATATCAGCACACCATACATGTTTCTGTCCGACATTGACTTCTTGCCCATGTATGGACTCTACGAGTACCTCAGGTAAACGGATGGTGGAGGGATTCCCACTGTCACCACATTTTCAGCCCCTCCACACCTCACCCTTCTCACGTATTCCCAAAATAATGCAGTTTGAGTAGATCGCAAAGGGGCAGCTTGTAGATGTTTAAGGTGTGACAGTGCCCAGCAAAGCAGAAGAATTTTTAGGGTAGAGGAAGGGGCTGTAACTGGAAGTGAAGCAATACATTTATGAAAGAAAAAACTCAAGTCTAAATGTAAGCCCTGTTAGCCATCTGAATAATTCCCTCAGAGCAGCAGAAGAATCATTTTGAAAATTGAACTGGGCTAATTATGTGCAAGAGCATCCTGTATTAGCAGAGATATGAACTGGCAATTTCCCTAAACATCTCTGGTTCTTAATGTCAGTGACAGGAAAAACATGCAAAGCATTACTGAACTTGTTGTCCCTGTGACACACTCTTAATCCAGTTCCGTATCTTGAAAAGAGGGCGATAGTCCAACCAGCTCAAAAATACGACTGCAACGCCAGCACCTGTCAGTACAAAATAACTAGCATAAGGAAATTGGGAAGAGTAACCTCAGTGTGTATTGTATCATAATGAATGTGAGCAGGTTGAGCTGAGCAAACTACAGACCTCTGATCCATGAACTGAGCTTTTTTCGAGACAGACCTTTACCCCCTGCAGAGCCTGGTCATCTGAGGCCAAAGCATAGAGCAAGGAGGACACCCTGTGGCCAGACAGGAGGATTTCAGTTCCTTAGTGCTGACCAGTTTTGCTTTTCATCTCTGTTCTAGTTTGGTGCAAGTTATCAAAGTGTTCCCGTGAGGGTCTGTCCATAGGTGATGCCTTTCAGTCCGCAGGCCAGAGGTTTTAGAGTGTAAAGGGAAATATACCTTCTGGTGTTGTAAACTTATGGAGGAATTCCTTTGTTTCAGGTTTAACAACTCAGTAAGCGTCGTGTTCTCACTTCTCCCTCGTATGGAGAATTAATTACCTTTTTCATTTTCTGCATCCGTGTACGGGGCCAAATTCACTATGGCTTTTAAGACACTGGATTTCAATAATATTGCTGAGATTTTACCGCACTGTGTCAGCTTGTTTCCCACTTATTTTAGGGGTATTTCTTTCTGTCATGTGCTATGAGGACTCTAAAATAATTCTGTCCCTTGCATACATTAGCTGTCTCAAGATACGTATAGGGATAGTTCTTAGCTTTTCTGTTCTTTAGTGCTGGTATTGCATACTGTTACATCTCTTCAGATCCATGCTGGACACAGTAAGGATAGTAGCTGTTGGTTCTGGCATGTAGTACTAAAAAAGCAACTTGTTCCTCCATGCTGCTTCGCTGTGCACTGATAGCAGCCAGCATGGAAAGGAAGAAGAGAGGAGAGAAGATAGAATGATGTACCACAATATATTTGCGATACTACAACCGTAGAAGTAATTCTTGTATGGTGGTAATGTATTGTAGGACTAAATGCATAGCAATGCCACCCGTTAGTGCTGTTTCAGGAAAAAAAAGAGATTTGTGCTAAAAGCTGTTGTATCTGAGACCTTGTGTTACTCTACCAGCGTTTTGTGAGGCCCCTACCACCTTAATTCTGACTGTGAGTCTCTGTTTTCTGGGAATATCAAAATTGCTAATCTGCTACTACCAGCTCTTTAAAAAGGGATTAGATTATTTTGCGTGTGGATTAGAGGCTTTTGTTGCTCTTTCAATAATGATTTTTCTGAGCAAAATAGCAAGGAGGTGCAGTGAGACTATTTAAAATACGGATACCCTTTATCTTTCTGCATTGACTGTTTCTACCACCTCTGCAAGTAGCTGATTAGTGCTATCTATCTGAATGGCAGCGGTTGTTTGTTAGAGAGACGTACAAATATTTTCGTCTTCATTTCCTGAGATAGAACAACTATAAGCAAGTAGAAATCGTGTGGTGTTTCAGGTGTCACTTTTTACAGGATGAACCATACAAGTCCCTCTCACTGAGAGTTTGCTGATTTACATATATTGTATATTGTGTCTCTACAGACAATATATTCTCAGAAAGAAAGGAATTTTGAAAAACATTTTCAAAATATTTTGAAGGTGTTGTATGTGAAAGGTTACAGCCAGTTTTGAAGGAGAAGTTGATGGAATTGATGGTTACCTGTTCCTCCAGGTATCTGTTGCTAGCCCTTAGATTTGTGCTAATTGAGTGTTTTCACAGCTGCTAAAACCACTTCAATGCTTTTAATCTCCATGAAAATCCCCTTTTTGTCCTACCTTACTCTTCTATGAAGTAGGAGAGGAAAGAAATGTATCATTTAAAGATTTCCTGTTTACCAGACTCAGACACTTTCATGGTCTGTGCTGAGTCAAAGTCTTTTGTCACCTTCCCTCATTAGTTACTGAGGTCATCTTGTCATTACCCCAGAGGTAAAGGCTCTTTCTGCTTGCTACAAGTAAGGTGTGTGGGTCATCCAAAATGTTCTTCTAACATAAAATAACTAGAGAGGCGACTTATCTATACTTGTCACAGCTAGCATTAATGTTCTTTCCTGACACATTTGTTTAAAATATGCCCTTCACTTCCAGCAACACATTTAGCATGAATTGGGACCTGGCATCCAAGCTCTGTCCACAGATTTTATACCTGTCCCCTGCAACACGAGTTGTGAAGTATTTCTGGTTGTTCTTCAGCATCTCAGCAAGAGACGCACTTCACCTTGTGCCTATTGTTTTTAAGTTGTTGGATGCTTTTGTAGGCTATGCTTTCATTGCTTTTGCAGAGAGGAAGGACGTTCTAATGAATTTAACAGTGGACTGACAGCACTCTAGTTCTTACTACAAACTCTGCGACTGCCGTATTCATTGATCTTGAACTCACACACCGAGTCCTGATGGTGGAAGCTAATTTTAATTAACAGACTCTTTTTTTATTTTGGTTTTTTTTCCTGAAATCAGTGCTTTAGGATTAGGTTGCAAACCTTTCTGTGTCAGAGCTTCTCTGTCCTCCAGAAATTGGAATGATATTACTATCTGCTCCTATGAGGGTGAGAATTCCGTGTTAAGTTTTGGAAAGGACTATGAAGATGAAAAGATTGATATCAACATGCCAGAGTTCATTCAACCTGTGAGGAGACTCTTGTGATTTAAGATTCATTTCTTCCATGCTTTGTGAAAAATAGGGTTGATTAGTAGATTGAGAAATTTAACCCAACCTTCACTGTGTCAGAATGACATACATCAGGTCTGAACATAAAGATGCCTGGGAAACGGTTTCCTGGACAACACTAGCAAAGAGAAAGCTCTTCATAAAATGAGATATCCTTATTTTGGGGTTTGGGGAAAAGGACAGATAAAGGAAAATGCATACTGAATTGATATTACTGAATCCAGAAAACAGCCCTTGTAAGGACAGTGCAGGAATTAAACAGTTTACCCAGTGCTAATTTGCAAAATAACGAAATGTATTCCTTACATTACATTCCACATATCTTGCAACACCAACATCAAACATTTTCTTATTTCAAGTATCACAGAACTATTCATCAGCAAATGGCACCTCCACTCAAAACAGGGAAAAAAGTCAACCCAATAAAAAAGGAAAAGCAGATTTGCTTCCAGTAACAAGAGGTTAGATTTTCAGCTGTTGTCCAAGGAGCAGACTGCCAGCCAAGTTACCAGAAGAAAATGGAAGATGTTTTTTTCTCTACCAAATCCTCCCTTGCCTTTGTCACAATTCACATGGCCCCTATTGTCCCTTGTTAGTCAGGTTCAACACCTGGTTGTCAGCACTGATTCCTTCTTCCCCTTACATTGTCCTTTATGTCATCTGGTCCATATCAAAAGCAGGCTATTCTACTTAGAGGTCAGTGCTGCTGGAATTCTTGACTGAGGGTGTCTGAACTGCCAGCTCAGTTTTGGTGAACGCCTCCACTTTGAGCTTAACAATATACACCTCAAATGCTCACATACCTCTTGAACATATTTATACAGAGATTATCCTGCTGGTATTTCACTCTTGAAGTACTTCCACTAGTTGCTGTGTTAGAATGCATCCACTACAAGCATCTATTTTCCAGACCTCTGCTTCTCTCCACTTACCTAACTTTTCATATTGACCTTTGACAGTGCAAATGATTTCAGCCTCTTGTATCACTTTGTTCACTCTGCCTTTTGATTTTCTTCATAAAGAAAAGAATTATTTCCAACAGTTTTGCCATTGACCCCTATATTAAATTTGCAGATTACAAGAGTAGGAAGCAGAAAGGATTATTGACACCCACATCATTTTTGTTCTTGTATCCTGTATCTTACAAAATGAGTCATGTTCAATACAATGTGCTGTATCTGACAGTCTCTGCTGTTATCCTTGCTTGATACCTATACCTGCTTCAGCTTTGGTCAACTGCAGACTGTGAACGTTGGTAAGCAGGATTGTCTTCTACTCTTTCACAGTGCCAAGCACAGCAAGGCCTTGATTTTTGCCTAGGACTTTTGAGCTCTTCATCAAACAAAGAGATAGCAACAGCCCTAAATGGAAGCTGCTGTTTCCTGGCAGAGCCCAAAGGGTGAGCATCACTGCACATGTTACCTGCTCCTTCCTAGAACTTGAATCTCCAAAGCTCTACTGCTCAAGGCTGATAGATTGCACAAAGTCCAGAAAGCCTGAGATGTTGTCAGTGAAACTTTATTAGTGTGCCCTGCTTGCAGAGAAGGTGAGAAGGGGAAGAAACATTAAGAGCATCCTAAAGAATGGATGCTGACACTCCTCAGCGATTCTGGAAGGTCATGGAGGCTGATTGCGAAGTAGTCATCTATTTACATGCAGATAGCTGGGCCATTAGTGATGGTAAGGGAGAAGATAGTGAGAAAAGTACAAAAAAGTTATAATAAGATGCTGTTAAAATCCTTAAATTGTGAAAAGTTCACTGGAATGTGGCAGGGGTTCTTTAAACAAAGCAAACTTTGCAGTAAGGCGCTGAGACCAGATTTCTTTTTATAGAACAGGCCTATAGGGTGGTATGAATTCTCTGAAATTCAGATTTTATTAAATAGCCCCGCTCTTCTTCTTTTTCTCTGATGGCAATATAAATGAATTCTAGATATTCTGGGCCTAGAAAAGTGGTTTATTTGGTCCTTCTGTTATTATGACAGTGATCCCAATTCCTTCACCTTATAAGGCTGTAGAGAGTTTGCTGCTTGTCAACATTGTCCTTGATTGCTTGTTGCAGAAACAAAAAAGTCAGGACAGTGAATCCTGTTAGGGGGAACTGACTTTGACAGGGAGAGAGAGGCATATTTCTCGTATGAAATATGAGGATAATGAAAGGAAAATCGAGACAGAGTTA
Organism: Steatornis caripensis; assembly: GCA_013398225.1. Classification (NCBI taxonomy): domain Eukaryota; kingdom Metazoa; phylum Chordata; class Aves; order Caprimulgiformes; family Steatornithidae; genus Steatornis; species Steatornis caripensis. The sequence continues at coordinate 150,743 of VZSC01015397.1, forward strand.
TTTCTAATGACAAGCATAGTAAGATTCACTTTGGGGACAGAAAAGTAACTTCTTTTTCTTTTTCTTTTGGTTTTAGTTTGTTAGGAAAGAATAGACTGAATGCCTCTAGCAGGCAGTGTGTAAGGTTGCCAAGCTGTCGCTCTCCTGCGGCAGTCATCCTAAGGCTCCTGTCTGGAGAAAGGCCCTACTTTGCAAAATGCAGTATGTGCACACACACATGCTCACACACTGAACAACTTGCAGCAAAAGAAGGCAAAAAGCAAGCTATCTCAGCGCAGCCAGGGCACAGCTCTTCTCTGCAGGAAATGGCCTCTTTGCCCTATGTACAGGGCCAAGCACGAATGGGCTCTGACCTCTGGGCGCTACCATGCGCATGATTAACAATACTCAAAAATATACTGCTAATGTACAGTTTTGCTTGTTTGCACCATGTCCTGTTGCAGTAGATCTGAGCCTTGCCTTGAAGAAAGACCTACCATCATGGCAACGGTGTTCTTGAGGGCAAATATCTAGTCCATAGTGGTGTTAAGGTAACGCTCACCTTGCAGGACACCCAGAGCTCTAAAGCAGAGGTAGAAAGTAAACGTGATGGCACAGCATAGCACAGAGAATAGCTAGGCTGGAATGCGACCAAGCTCCGGCTCCTCACCTTGTAAAGTCCTACTGCGTCCTGGATAAATCCCATTATTTTAGAACTGCCATTGGCTGGGCAGCTCTTCAGCATGCGTGTAGTAACATTCAACTATGTTTCTCTTACAGAGGTGGTCAGTTGGCCACGCTGATAGTGCTAGTTCAGCTCTGTGCACCCCTGGATATGCAGGGCAGCACTGGTCAGTCGAATGCAAGCTCTTTTTGAACTGTGACTGTTCTCGCTGGTTTTAGAGCAGCAGATTCAAAAGGAGAGGAAAACATGAAACACCCCTGTGAAAAAATACGGGCCATAGTTACATTTACAGCATCAAACTGCCCATTCTCTGCTCTTTACTTTGAAAAGCCAAGTGATTTGCTCAGTTTAAAATTTTCCTGCTTGTGTTTGTTGTTTCTCTTTGCCAGGAAGTCCGTCATCCAGCTAGACCTGGCTAACACCAAGAAAGCTCTGATTGTACCTGCTTTTGAGACCCTACGCTACCGCCTCTCCTTCCCCAAGTCAAAAGCAGAGCTGCTATCTATGTTAGACATGGGAACCCTCTTCACATTCAGGTAATGGAAAGTACTTTTGTCGAACCTGTGGTCATTACCTCTAAAGATATTTTTTATGTTCTTGTGAATATTTGATTTTTCTCTCTCACTGTCAGCTCGCTAGCTCCATTAAGAAACCTACTGGAATTTTTTTTCCCCTTTTCGTAGAGAGGCAGCGAACAGAATCGTATGTGGATATATTCCATCTGTAAACTCAGCATTTTAGCTAGTATTCTAGTCCTCTGTTGAAGGACTTCAGTTGTTAAACTGACTTTGTTTTATTTTTGTCATTTTTTATTGCGCTACAAAATCAAGCGTGACCGTGACACTGGTGTGCATGTAATTTGGTTTTTGGCTGCCAAATACTATCCGGATAGCTGTGTCCCTCGTGTGACCAAAAATAATTTCTCTCTGCTCATTGGTTTGCTTCCTTACTGACTTACTGGAAAAACAAATGCAGGCTTGTCATGTGCTCTTTTAAAGTGTGAAACAGCTGCATAAATAGCTAGAGTTTCTCAATGCAGAGGTAAAAGTGTACTCTGACTAGAAGCTGAGAAGCGAAGAACACCTAAATGTGGAGCTCCTCTCTGAAGCAGACTCCTTTTGCAGTTGTGAACAAGTCACTTCCGTTATCTACCAGACTCTACGGTTCTAAAATGCAACTACCAGGGTTAACTGTCTCTTGGGTGTGTGCGGTAAGGTCTGATTAGGAGACATTTGTAAAGCACTGCAGTGATGGGAAGAGTACAATACGGCCTTGTGATATTGCACAGAGAGGGGGCTTAGGAGACCTGTATTCTCTTCTGAGCTCCACTGCTGCCCTGCTGGGAGGTGGTATGCGAATCAGTTCACTTTCTTACATCTCTGTTCTCCATCTCTGAAATGCAGCTAACAATGTTCACCTTTCCTTTTTATGGTGTTTTGAGATCTAGAGATAAAAACTATGAAAAAGCTAGGTATTATCCATGGCCGGTGGAGCTCTATATCACCTCTCCTATCCTTCCCTTACTGTAGAGCTTTCCTCACACGTCTCCTATTCTCTGTATTACACCTCTGTCGTTGCAGCAGCCACCCTTCCCTGATGTGGCTGCACGCGCAGGTCATAGCAGACAGCCTGTGTGAGCGTGGAAAACGTAATTCTGACATTACCTCTACCAGTGACTGCCTTGAAATCAAAACTTGAGGCAACTGAGAGAGGCATGCTTCTCTCTGGAAAATTACTTAAGGTTACTGATAGAGCAAGTGCCTTTCACTCTCCCATCATTCTTTAACAGTCAAAGACATACAAATTAACAAGAGAATTGTTGATAGAAAATAATTGTTTCTCCCATAGTTGAAAGAAAAAATCATTCCAGTGGAAAATAACACCCTCAGGATTTTCAGATGTTACACTCCACCAACAATCAAATTTTCAGCTTGCACAGCAGTAGCCTTCCAGTACAGATTTCTTCTTTAAGCTATACAGCATGTTGGCATGTTTCATACACAGCCGGATTTGCAGATCCTTTCTCAAGTCTTACCCAGGCAAAAATCCTTTAACATCAGTGGGAGTTTTGCCAGAGCAAGGTTGAATAAGAATTGAAGGACATGTGGTCTGTAGCTGGTGTACATATTAATGTGGGACACATTTTACAAATGCTTCCCCGGTTTGCTTCGGCTCATTTCATTGCTCAAATCTATCAACAGCCACAAAGCAGCTGTGATCTGGGCTGAGAATTTCCACCTCCACCTTCAAGGTGCTTTGATAACGCTGAAATTCGAGGCTGAGTGGGTGGGAGTGAGCTGGGGAGGACTGCTGTGACAGTGATTGCTGCGAGTGCCTGCAGCATCCCAGTCCCTCACACCACATAGTAGATTGCAATCTTTCCCTCACTGAAATTGCTTTTGTCACCTCTTTTCCAAATGGTGACCTTTTCTACCTCTGGGATGCTAAGAAGTACAAAACGGCTCTCAATTACATCCCCCAGTCACCACCAGAAGAAAAGGGAAGAGATGTGAGCATCTACAGCTGGCAAGGTGTGCTGTACGGAAACCCTCCGCAGCAGTAGGTTGCTCTGTGCCAGCTTGCTGGCTTTGTTTGCAGGTGCTGGCTTTGACTGTGCCTCACGAGGATGTGTGCGCTCCATGCCTGGGTATAGCTGATGAACCACAAATGTACTGCCGGCACAGATTTTGGGCACAAGGAATACCGCAGCTGGTAGAGGACGCATCGTATTGAGAAAACATAACCAGCAACAACTGATTAACTAATTAACTGATTGCATCCACAGTCCAGCAAAATGTTTAAGCCTCTGAGAACATAACTGGGAAAGATTTTCTTTCACGAAATCATCTTTCTTACTGAAATGGGACGCTTTGAGGGACAAGGCAGGGAGGAAGAACACTCTGAGAAGAATCATGATTTCATTTTCCTAACTTCAGCAAAGTTTACTATAGTTCTGAAATTTTATTTTAAGTAAAAACGATCAATAATGAAAGTAAGATATACATTTAACCCAAAGCAGGGGGGTCATGTGCAGTTATTTCCCATGAACCGTGGGAAAGAAACTCATCATCATTTTACGGAGATCAAATTATTTGGTTTGGATTTGTCAAAATTGCCAGCATAGTGAAAAATAAGTTGTTCACAGTTTTCACAAAGCACTTCTGGGAGTCAGTGAGATTGAGTGTGGCCTTAAAATTCAACATGCATTTAAACCTTGAGTGAGAAGGACCTGAGCAGGAAAATTAGATTTATTCATTTATCCTCTGAGATGGAAGACCAATACAGACAGTGAACCGCTTCTCACAACTGCGTCACCAAATAAAGTCTGTTGGAAATGCCTCACCTTTTTGTGGTAGCTTCCTTTATATAGACTTTCATGTAATGGTGTCTGCAGGTCTTAATTTTGCAATATGTTTCATATGATGATCAAGCTTTGGCTGAGACCTAGCTCCAGCAGATTATGTATGTGTGTGTGTGTGCGCGTGCATATAGGTAGACTCATATATATGTATTGTACGTACATATAAGTATGTAATCCTGAACTCTCACAGTTGTTGTTTCCAATCTAATTATTCCTTTATAGTCAGTGTGTGCACACCTTTTTTGAGCGTCCTGTACGCATTTTCCTCTTTGTCCTGACCTCAGCTATCCTTTTGTCTTCCTCTTTCCCTCTACTCACATCAGTCACTCTGAAGAGGCAAGCAGATCATCCGTGGTATTATTTTGTTTGGTACAATCAGGTCTATTCCTTCCTTCCTGCTTTGTTTTGTCACCTTAATCTCACTTTCATATTTTCCCTTTGCTGTCTCTTCCTGATATTTTTTCCCCTGCTCGTCAGCTCTCTCAACTCACAGAGGTTATACCTGAGCTGCCGTAACTACTTAGACTCCTTTCCCTGAAAAGGGTGGAAAGAAAGCTATGTTTTTATGGTTAATGTCATGTTCCCCCCCTGTTTAAATTAGTGAGAGAGTTACTAGAATAGCAGCAGCATTTAACTGCTTCTCTGCAGGAATCTCTAAATTAACCAAAGTTTGTATGGGGCTTTGAAGATACAAATCACTTCATAAGTGTTTAGTAGTCATTGTTATTATTATCATAATTAGTTTCAAAATGCCAGAGGTAGGATTTTAGAAGATACTGCATCCTCCGCAATCCCATTTCAGTTAAAACCCCATATTGTTATTGTATTTTTTTCCAGCATAGAATCATAGAATGGTAGGGGTTGGAAGGGACCTCTAGAGATCATCTAGTCCAACCCCCCTGCTAAAGCAGGTTAGCCTAGAGCAGGTTGCACA
>VZSC01015397.1:158528-186061 GCA_013398225.1 Steatornis caripensis
GGCCTGCCCTCTAATTCTTACCCATAGGCTCTCGACTTGTTCTTCATCCACCCCTAGGCAGAGCTCAACACGTTCCAGTTGCTCTCTGACAGAAAGAACAACTCCACCACCCCGCCTTGCTGGCCTGTCCTTCCTAAAAAGTACATAGCCGTCCATGACTGCATTCCAGTCATGCGAGCTGTCCCACCACGTCTCTGTGATCGCAATGAGATCGTGGCCCTGTGACCATGCACAGATCTCCAGCTCCTCCTGTTTATTCCCCATACTGCATGCATTGGTGTACAGGCACTTCAGGGAGGTAGTTGAGCACGCAGGTTTCCCTGGAGGGGCGCACAAGGATCCACTGCATAAATAGCTGCCCATTAGTGATTGGGTAGGTTACCCACTCGTTCCCAAAAGAGACCAAGAAAAAGGACAGTCTTTTTGAAAATTATTCCGAAGGGCATTGAGGATTGTAAGCATCTTTGTGAATCTGGCACTGGTCTCTAATAACCTCTGGAGAATTAATTCACTGTCAGCTTTTTTAATACAGAAAGGCTTTTTTTTTCCCAGATCCCCAGGCCAGATATCTGAAAGTGATGCAACCTGTTTACAGTTTAGAAATGCAGCCTTCAAAGCACCATAGGTTACCTGGGGCCTCAGTGCTATCGGAATAATTCTGTCCTCCTGCACTGCCCCTGAACAAGAACAGTCAGGGAAGCTGAACACCTCTCTGTTTTTCCAGTTACAAGCCATATGAATATGCAGTACAAGTGGAAACTCCTAGGTTGTGATTTTGTGTCCCTGTTTTTAGCAATGGCTTGCAATGTTACGAGAATTCCTGAGGTTGATGCATTACCTCAGGTCCTAATTCTGCAAACATTTAATGCTCAAATCCCTTTACTTTAGCACATGAGTCATCCTTGTGAATTCAATGTACCTTACATTGCAAACTCGCAGGATGTTTGTTTTGCCCCTTCTGTTACACATCTCAGAGCGTTGTAACACAGATGGCCTGCTATGCCTTTGTTTCATTATTTAATCTGTGAGTCTGCAGAAGGAGCCTGTCTCATTGATTTTTGGAAAGGTGTAAGAAGAATAACTGGGCGAGAGAGTCATTGACCCTGGCACTAATGGGGTGAGTTCTAGCTCTGCTTGGAAGGGACCTGCTGTGACCTAAACAAGTAACAAAGTATAAAACGATCTTTTGCTGTAAATCAAATTTATTACCTTACTCAGGATCACATGGGTACTCTCCACAATGTAGAAAGTACAGCAAAAAGCCTTTATGTAATATTTTACTTATTAATTTAATTATGCACTTTTGCTCCTGCCATAGTAATAACAGTAATTAATAAAACGGAACATCTATCCAGAGCTGCAGGTGTCTCTCATACAAATTACGAAATTGCATATAAAACAGATTGAGAATGTCACTGTGGTGTAGAAATAGCTAATTTTAGAGATCTTATCTGAGCTACAGAATTTCACACTGACTTTAGAGCACTGATACAGCCGCTTGGTTGCTAGGAACGAGACACAGCTCTTTGTAGTGCAGATGAACTGTCTGTGTACTTTGTAATTGTTTCTCACATTACCATTAGGTAGTGTTTTCACACTACCCTTCACCAACTAGACGCGTTTAAGCATTGAGCACATAGAGGCTCTGGGAAGCTTGCTGCAAATAGTCCTAGAAATTGCCTCCGATATGTCCTGAAAATGATGATGTGAACTGTAAGCTAATGTCCTTATTTTTGAGCATTTCGTCTGACAAGTAACATTTTGTGGCCTCGCCAAGATGCATTCTATCTAATTGCCTCCCCACGTCTGTGCCATTTATGTCTGTTTAAGGTATCACGTCTGGACGAAAGGGCATGCGCCAACGAACTTTGCCAAGTGGCGAACCGCCACCACCCCCTACCGTGTTGAGTGGGAAGCAGACTTTGAGCCATACGTTGTTGTGAGGAAGGACTGCCCGGAGTATGACAGGCGGTTTGTTGGATTTGGCTGGAACAAAGTAGCTCACATCATGGAACTGGATGCCCAGGTGAGGAGGCAACACCTGCGTATCTCACCCAGGGCCAAACAGCAGGGCTGTTAAATGAAATCTGTAGAAAGACTTCAGGCTTTACATCACCAAAGTGCTCGTTTGGCCTGACTGAGCTCCTTAATGAGTGCTTCTTGAGTTGGAAACACACAGTTTAGTCCTTGTCAAGCATTAAAAGCAGAACTGAGTCTGAGTTAGTTTAGAAAGTTGAGAAAGTTGCTGTCTGACAGGGGCACGGTCCCCGCAGTGCCCACCTCCTGCCCAACAGTGTGCCTGAGCATTGCAGCACTTGTTGCCAGTCTCATCAGCTGCTAGGGGATCTATAGACCTAGCTGGAAGTTTTTCAGTTAAACAGAGATTGGCGAGTCCCAAATGCTAATTTAGAATTCAAAAAGCGATCTTAAGTTGAATCCAAGACCAGCATCTTCAATTTCTGGCCTGGATTACAGCGCGTCTCTGCAAAGCCAAGGACTTTACACTTCCAAAGTCTTGGCTGTGGAGCAGACTGTAGAGGATCCAGGTACTTGATCCTTGGGCTGCCTGCTTCTTGGATCTGTGACTTGGGCTGGTGCTGCTGGACAGAATGTATAAGAATAAGGATGCAGAGAAAGCTCCAGAGTCCCAGACTGGTACTAGAGCTGTCAGAGCTGCCAAGGTCTCTGCCACTGACCTGGATCTTAGAGGCTGGCAGGGACTATGGCTCCGTGGGCGCCCAGAGCTGCTGCTTGCTGAAATGGCAGGGTTTGCATCTCCTTGCTGTTCTTGGATGTGAAGCTAACCACTGTGCTAATCAGCAGGGTCTGGGTCATGGCATTTCTTTTTAGTTTGGCTTTGGGGTTTTTTTGGTTTGATTTCAGTCCCAGTTTTTGAACAAGTAGCATTTCATGCTAACCAAAAAACATGCCTTTTGGCCATCTGTGTCCTCCGATGCTAGCTTCTGCTATGGATCTGGAATGTAGCTGATCTTGATCTGCCCACCTCTTACCGATTTTTGTGAAGCAGAGTAGCACAAGGCATGCAGCAAGTTACTGGGAGATTGTGTCTCTGGGGTGTGGGCTACAGTGTATTTGTGTGCAGGCGCATACGTGGGAGGGATATTTTCTGCTTCTGCTTACAAACCCACATGGTCACATTGGGCTGGCAGCCCTCTGCAAAAGGGCATTCCCAACAAATTTGTACCTGCTTATGTTGAGAAACAATTTTTACAGACTAGAAAAAAAGTTGTCCCTTATATTATTGGTATTAATAATACTTTGCTCTGCTATAGCACTTTAATTTTCTGGTGCACTTCCCAAACACTAATCAATTAACCATCAGTTGTGGAGAGTGCCAGTGTAACGATTTATTATGTGTTAATCTAGGTAACAAGGGTTATGTTCTACTGGCAGCTCTCATCTGGCACTCATGATTTAACTGTTCTTTCCAGAGACATTTGCCCAGCATCCAGATTCACACATGGGAATGTTATTCAAAGTTGATCATAGCACAGATATTTTAAATGGCCATTGGGTTGGAACTAACTCTGGGGAATTGTTTTTCTCACTCTTCCCACCTTAAAAACATTCTCACATTGAAATCAAGTTTCATTTTCATCTGTAGCAACATGAGTTTTGGCCTGTTCTCCCACAAAATCAGCCTAGAGGGGACGCAGGATCACACCGCTATCTCCCCCTATGGCATTCCTTTGCTTCAGGGTGTCCACAGATCAGGTTGCTGCCAGCTGCTTGGCTGGCTTCATTACCAGCAGGCGAGCAGCTTCTCAACTGAATTTTTTCACTGCTCCTCACAACTGCGGCATCTGTCAAGAGAACTGTTTCAGACTCCTTACCAAGGGCCTGTGCCACTGCTGTCCTTCAGAGCAGCACACCACGTGGAGATAATCATCGTTATTGTGGGGGCATGCAGATGTCCACTGAGCTGGATGCTGTACAAATACATAGATAATGACAGTTTCCATCTAAAGAACTTATAACCTGTGAGGTAGGGACAGAAGTTCCTGCAAGTGCATTGCTTTCTCAACAGACACTTCCTTATAGTAGAGATGAGCCATTAGGAAACCTTTCCCTGCTCTTCCAGTGGCTGTGGAACTAGACTGCGAGCAATCCTTTTTCCAGGACCCCAGTCCAGCATGTTTCAAAGGGGCTTATTAGCATCAGACTTAGTAAGGTTTTGGAAGGCTTTAAGTGCCTGAAGGCCTTTCGGAGGGATGGGAGCATCGCTGTGCTGAACAGTTTACAGTGCAGAGCATAGATGGTCCCTGACCTGCAGGATTACAGACTTGAGATACAAACAGAGAACAAAGAAAAGATTGTATGGGGAGGATGTATCTTCCTCTGCAGCTTCAGCCTTTAGTTTTAAGGTCCCGTAGAGACATATTTTGTAGTCTGTAGTTTATCAGCTCTCCTGACTCCATCATGCCAGCCTTTGTTTTTGCATTTGTTCCCCCATTAGTTCTAAGTCTCTTCCAGCTAAATGAGTTCTTCCTGTGAGCATCAGATTATTTTGCTCTTGCATTTGTCACCCCAAACAGAAGCTCAGAGGGGCCCATTCCTGTATATGACAGCATTGTAATTTGGCACAAAGATTTACTACTTTAGCACTGTCTGGCAGGGAGCAGGCATTCCCATAATGAGAAAAGAGTACCCACAGAGCTGCATCTGCACCTAGCTGTCCAACACATACTACTGTTCCGTAGGTGTCTTGGAGGCAGCACTGCAGCCCTAGCTGCACTTTGGGCTCACCAATATTACTGCCTCAGCTGAGAAAAGGATTCACACTGCATTCTGCTTGCTTCTTTCCATTTTGTTCGGGCTTCATTTTGGGCTGTGTTGTGCAAACACTTGGTTTCTGGTAGCATCATAACCCAGCAGTTTTCAGTCTTTTCCAGGCTGATCATATTTTGCTAGGTGAGGAAAAATTTAGAGGTGAAATACATTTATTAGCACAAGTGTCTTCTCTCCCATAAATCTTTCCCTAACAAAATGTTTTTGGAATACTCTGCCTCTGTGCTGCAGATACTCTGTGTCTCTGCACAGACTCCTGAATCTACAAGTGACCGGACTTTGCAAACCAGGGGTAGTTGTGCACCACTTCTTTTAAAGCCAGCATGCTCTGTGGCTATTCCTTCCCTGCCCACTGTCTTCGGCAGGGATGGTTAATGAGTCAATACAGCAGCAGTTGTAAGTAGAAACTGCCAGGATAATAGGAAATTTGCCTGCGGAGTCTTCTAAGTTTCTTTGTAAATTGCATCCCATACAAGTCATATTTTTGGAAATTTCATGTGAAAAAAAAGAGGTAGTGTCCTAGTAGTTAGGATACTTTGCTTGGCTACAGAATACTGAGGCTCACATCCCTTTTCTGCCCAGTTCCTTGCAGGAGCAAATATCTGGTTCTTGCACATCCTACACTAGTGACCTTCCAGCTTCTCTAAGAATCAGTCTTTGTCTAGCTTTGCTCTAATGATCATAAATCGAATTATAAAAATGGAACAAATCTAGCAGGAATAATCGAGACTGAAATGAACCATCAGTTTTAACAACAAAAATTATCAGAAGAACTTGGTCAGACACAAATAAAGAGAATTAGTGAAGTAGTTTTAGAGGAGAGGAGGAATTAGCATAGTATCTCATACTTTGTGAAGAACTTAATTTGCATAAAACCTTCTCAAAACATATGGAATTAGCAGGTCCATTTTCACACGATCTATAAAAGATACCATATTGTCCCCACATTTCAGGTTTATAAATAGTTTCAGACAGTTTTGTCGCTGTAAGTATCTCAGTATACAGGTAAAGCAATGTATGTAGTGCAATGCCTTTGTAAATATAGCTTATTCCAGCATCTCAAGCAAGATGAATTCTAAGGGCAAAAGCATGCTGTTGCATGGACACTTGAGACTCCCGCTGTGTGCAGTCACAGCTGTGTTGGTTGCAAGCTCACTACTGCAAAATGTGTGCTGCAGACATGGCTTCAGGCATGCCTTTTGTACTGTTGCCTCATCATTTGGCTTATACGGCATAAAAGATTTTAAAAGGGAAATTTGGATCTTTCATAAAACCAAGAAATCGCAACTTTAAAAGACAAAGGCTTATATGACCTATCTGTATGGGTTTGTTGTTTTTGAGACCCACGCTGCACTGTCACATGATGGAGCATGTGGAGGTACGGGAGAGATGCGTTGCAGGAGGGCTCAGGAACACCCTCATAGCTGATGTCTTTCTCCCCCAGGAGTACGAGTTCACGGTGCTGCCCAACGCCTACATGATCCACATGCCGCACGCACCCAGCTTTGACATCACGAAGTTTCGCTCCAACAAGCAATACCGCATCTGTCTCAAGACCCTAAAGGAGGAGTTCCAGCAGGATATGTCGCGCCACTACGGCTTTGCAGCCCTCAAATATCTCACGGCAGAGAACAACAGCTAGCACAACGGAGCCCGTGTGCGGGAAACAGGGACACCGGAGGGAGGAGCCACTCAATGTTTGGGGCCCAGTCTTCAAACTTCAAACTGAGAAATACTTTCTGGTTTTATATCGTACCCGACAATTCTAACAGTAGAAATCTGAAGTGACACGTCTTCGGACTATGCTTATTCATCCCTTCCCTGACTACCCCAGGCCTTTCAGCTTTAGCATTCGTGAGGTGTCAGCGAGAAGAGCCAGCCATGCGCCTGCCGTGCCGCCGGAGGTGGGGACTGGGCAGGGGCTGGAAATGCGCTCTGCTCTCCTAAATGCAGAGCACAGACAGACCTTCAGAATATAGGATTTCATGTTGCTATTTAATAATATGACATGCTTTTTATCTGTAAAGGAAGATCTTCGGGTCGCTGTCCTGTGAATTTCAAATCTGCACTACTCTAAAAGGGAACTTTCACCTGTGAACTTTCACAGGTGCCCTGTTAACATGGATGACCTTGTTAATGCAGGATGAGCCAAAGGTCTGAATTAGCCTTGAAAACGAAGGGGACGCTTATACAGTACTGCACTCCAGAGAAGGGGTGTTACTGGTTTAGGTGTATACATGATATCGGTTGGTCTTTTATTCTCAAAATAGTTGTTTTATCAGGAAAATCCCCTATACCCCACCCTGCCTTTTCCCCAATCCTAAATGCTGCTCCTTGCCTTGTCAAGGAAATGTCTCCCTTGTGTTTCTTTCCCATCTTCAGTTCTGGCGGTGCAGTAAAGAAGATCGGTAGCTCTGCCAGAAAGTGAACAAAACTTGTCACTGTAAAGTCTGTTTTCACCAGAGCAGCTTGTTCGTGTGTGTCTCGTAAAATAAAGGGCCTGGCTGTAACTCTTTATCTTTTTTAGGCAAGAATTGGATTTTGCCTATAAGGCACGTTGTGCGGGGGGATATTGATTTGTAGGCTCATTTCGGTGCATGCCTGTCTGTGAAGGCATTGGGCCTTGGGCTTTAAGTGGACTTCTTTGCTGAACAGGGATTATAAACATGACAACCAGTAGCCTTGGTGCTCTCCTGCTGCCTGCTGCAAGGTCTCAGAACTACTTCGTTAAAGGAGTTTATAATTAAAAGGAGCAGAACTATTAGGAATAAACTCCCCATTCGAGGGGGAGAAAAGAATGTGTTGGGAATCTGAGCGTGAGTGTTTGCTTGAACGTGGGCTGGTCAAGTTCACAACTTCAGTACACACAGGAGACTGGAGGGCGGACAGGAATCGTAACAAGCAAAATGCAGAAAACAAGACACTGGACTTTTTACCATTTTCTTTATTCTTCAGTATTAATGTTGTGTTTACATGGGATGAAGAGATGAGATTTAATGCACTACCCCTTGCAGGGCTATTTGTAATTTCTGTTGCAATGTTAATAGAGAAAGCAGAAGCAACTCAGTGAGAAATGTGTCTGTCTCCCTACCCCAGATCCCCATACAACCACGTGTACCAATGCCACTGCCTGAGTTGGGAAATGGATCCACATTGTGTTCTGCTCACTTTTTTTCCATTTTGTTTTTCAGCCACTGATCCTTCTACTTTTCTCCCCACCTCATCCCTCTAGAGCTTGGTTTTATTTCTAACCTGACATTTTGTGAGAGCTTTCTGTTACGGTGGAAACCACGCGGTTAAACCAGACATTTAAACTACAAATATCACTTCATCATGCTGTGTATATATAAGAAAAGCCAAAAAACGCAACATCTTTGACAAGAAATAAAAAGGGGCGGGAGGCTATGTGTAAGTTTTACTTTTTCCCCTGGGAGTGTTGGCTGCATAAGAATACATCACTGCATAATTTTCCAGAGTGCTTTCCTTCTGTTCTTAATGGCTTGATGTAAAGATTTACATAAAAAGCTGGGAAGAGCTGGGAAGAAGTTAAACGAGTGCTCAGTCCCAGCTAAGATATAGTGAAAAAAAACCAAAAACCAAAATCTTAACTCCCCAAGTCTTCTGTTACTCACCATTGAGGGCCCAGCTCACCGGGCATATTGAGAATGAGAAGAACCCTGCATCACAGAGTCCTGTTGATTATCTAATCTGCAGAAAGATATTAAAAGCTGATCCTAAGAGAGGCTAACACTGGTTGTACCTACATAAATTCTCCAGTCACACCTTCAGTTTGGCCACCATTATGTTTCATATATATTAAAAACTTTCATTTCCAGGTGTACATTTCTCCTTGGTTTAACGGTGTTGTCCAAGGATGGACTGGACTGCCCTGCAGCAGCATAGCCTGTAGCACGGACCTGTACATTGTTTGGAAGTGCCATTATCAACATGAACATTATTCTCTCCTCAGTGGTCATGAGATGCAGATGGGGGAGCAGGGAGGTAATAATTTGCTACTTGCTGGTCTGTACAGCGAGTGATGGGACCTCCTGGGTGGGCTTGGGTGTGCTGGCTGGTGTAACCAGCTGAAAGATCAGTAGTAGGTTCAGAGCCCCGTTTTTTCCCCTTAAAGACATTGTATCAACCTTTATCTGTCATGTCATGTTTGTCTATGTGCTTCATAATTCGGGAGGTGTGGGGCTTGGGCGTTTTAACACATTTCAGCCAATTTACATGATAGCAAATTACATACCTGTCTGTAACTGCCAGGGCTCCTCCAACACCATGAAAAAAACCCGACAACAACAAAAATCCCCGACTCGGTTACAACACTGACTGTCTTCCAGTCCTCTGCTGTAGTAGGTATTTGCTAGCAACTTTGTTACTTAATTCTCAGTTTTCTCCTGAAGTCTTCAAGAAATATCAGATAAACCTGCTGACTTAATGCCTTTGATTTATGGATTTGTTCCACCAACTTCTCTCTTGAGTCTTCAGTCTATGACCTCTCCTTATCTTTGATATTTGGAAAGTGTGAGTCTCTCATTTAGATACCACTCCAGCACCCTCTCTGGTGAAGACTGATGCAAATAAATCATTTAGATTCTTGGCAATGTCCTTATTGTCTTTAATTGTTTCTTCTACTTATTGTTTGGGGTGGCCTACCGGTTATCTCCAGTTTTCAGCTTTTGGTGTACTGAGCAAATGTGTATTTTCAGTTTTAACTTCCTACTATTTGCCCTTCAAATTCCCTCTTAACTTGTTCAAAATCCATCTTAACTATTACATACCTTCCTTTCAGCTTTACAAAGTTTTGATTTCCATTCTCTGAAGGTTTCTTATTTGGCCTGAATAACTTTTAAAATTTCCAATTTAGTCATGCCAGCATTTCCTTGTCCTCATCTTCCATTTATCTAAGGGAATACCATACTCCATGGCTATTTGTAAGCCCTTTCCATTTTTAATCTGAGGATTTCATTTTTTCTTTTCTTTTTATTTAGGGCTACTGATTCTTTCTTTAAAAGGAAAAAGGGAATTTTGTTTTCAAATTTTTATATCAAGTACCACCCTGCTAGGTTTTGGGGGTTTGTATTTTCCTCTTTAACCTTCCTAAATGCTAACCTTTTCCTGGTCATGGGATCAGAAATAAAATCCTACAAAATTCTTTTGTTCGTCTAATTTGGACTCAAGTTGTCTTGACACATTTTGTTCTGTGTCTGCCTTTTTCCCCTCCATTGCAAAATGTTGACACGTGTGAGTCTGTGCAAACTTTTCCACCCTGTTAGCCCCTTCCAGCACTGGAGCCTGAACTGCGTATTTCCCAGCACCTTCTGACATCCCACCACTTTTCAGACGTAATTATTATTCCAAATAATAATCTGCTGGCTTGCACCCAATCCTCCTATTTTTGTTTTCATGCTTCTCACTTTGATATAACAGGCTTTGCAAGTTTAATTTTTGGGCGAAGAACTTGCCTTTGTTTAGTGCCTTATTGTAACCCTCTAATAAGTTTCCATGCTTTCTCTCTGTTGTCACAGTATATACCTTCAGATGTTTGGCTGTAGTTTCCATCCTATCACTTTCTGGCTAAGAGTCATCTACCATTTGCCTACCTGGCAGACCTAGAAAATGTCTTTGTTTATCCCGAATAGTCCTTAGCATCTATCAGATTTTTTTTCCAAGTCCTCCTTTCAGTAATTCCTTCCAGCCTTGCTAGTTGCCTGTGTGAGCAATCTGGTTCCACTTCATAATTTGCAATTTTTATTCCGTTTGTAATCATCATCTTGCACTTGGTGATGTAAAGGAATTACCAACTGTACCTGCAGTTCCATCGCTTTTGTTAGACTGGCTATCAGATAGGCTCACATTATTCCTAAAGTACTGATTTTTCACCTGGTAGGCTTCATGTGGTTTGTATGTAAATCATAAACTGCATTTTCCTTTTACTGGGACAAGTGGAGGCACTTTGTAGTGTTATTTGCGGTAGATGCTGCAGCAGAGTAAGCCTTGTTTTAAAGGGAAAAGCACAAAAACCTTGACAGAATTATAGCTACTGTTTCTCTCTGCAGGGGAAAATAAGGCCCTAACACAGCTGAACAGTTTTATAAATGCCCTGCACAAAACACATTGCACATTATTTTCTGGTAGGTGTAATCATACATCGTCCAATTAAATATGAAATATACATTTTAATGTTCTCATTTTTACATGTAATTCTATCCAGAAGATAATGCGTTTCTTTCTGTATCTTGCCAGTTTCCCCGATTACTCCAGCCCGCCTAATAGCCCCATCTGTTTTTGGCTGAGAAGGATTAATGACCAGCAGCACTGGGAGTCCTGGCAAATCAGCAGAGATATTACTCTTAGGCATTGCACAGGACATGCCTTCCTGCTCTGCCAGATACTCTATGGGTGTTGCTCAGGTTTCAGTTCAGCAACAGGAGAACACAGCAAGCTCAGCAAGTGGGGTGAGCATCATTATTTATGAACTTCAGCAAGGTCTAATACATTAGATGGTGGGAGAGCAAAAAAAAGAAAGTTAGCTCAAAAAGTATTTCAGTTTTAGGAAAAGAAAACAGCTAAGTTTCTGCAACTCCAGTAAGTGAGACTGTAACAAATAAGTAGTCACTAGTAGACAATGACAGCGAATAACCTAGTGTTTCCACTGTAGTATTGAAAATGCGGAAGCATTAATAGCTAAATAAAAGCATTACTACAGTAGTAATTCATACTGTATATTTAGAAGGTATGTTTACATCTAAACACTTAGGTGAATTGGGGATTGTTTGAAGATTGTTACCTTGGTTCGCAATATAAAATTAATTTTGGAAAAGCTTCTGGCTGTGCGCAGCGAATTATGGCTCAGCAAATGCTTACAATCCTGGATTTATAAATAACTTGCTTTTATAGGAATTTGTTTTCATCAGTAGTTATATATTCCCAAAACAAGACACAAAGTCCTTGAGAATTTCAAAAGGAGCTATGTACGTGTCAGTTGTCTGCAACATTTTCTTCTTACGAATACTTGGGATTTGGAGCTTGTTTGCCCTGCAGAGCAGAGCAGTTATGATCAGTTGAAAAAATAGCCTGAGAATTAGAAAGCCAGCCAAATATTTATTTGTGTGATGGATCATATGAATGTATTTGTCCAGACATGTTAATGGGTACTGCAGTGGAAGTGTTAGCTCATTGAGGGTGTCGGAATGCAAAAGATATGAAACCCAGGCTAAAAGCTTAGTATCTTTTCAGTAATTCTGTGCTATGTTTTGTCATCACAGGATAAGAACAGTTTCCTGTCTTGCAGCTAATTACTGTTTCTGTAGAGTTAAAATGTCCTAAACCTCAGCAATATGGATTCATTGGAAGTCGCTGTGCAGGTGGCAAAGGATGTGTTTGAGCTCCATGGCCCATTGCCATGAGATACAAGATTTCAATCCAAAAGAAATAGTTCTGACCCAGGGGTAATTCTCCGATCAGGCGTGTAGACACCACTCTCACCAAATATATTTGAGAAGAGGTCCCCAAACACATGAGGCCAAATAATTCAAGTCAAGCTAAGCCTGTTCCTCAGTATTATGGCAACATAATTCTCAGACAACGGACGTGTGCATTTTCAACATTAACCATTATATCACAAGACTCCTGCTAAGGCTGCAAAATCAGTCATGTGAAAGTTGAAGGATCTGAAATTTCGAGTTGCTGGTGGAGCTGGTGATTTGCTCATACAACTTCTTTCTATCCCCTGGCACATGTGTAACAGGACATAGTCTCTAAACAATCATTTGCTGGGGTTTTTTTTTTAGAGGACTCCTCTTTCATTCTATGCACAGAGTGGATGGTACTTGGAATGAAGCAGCTGGGTGATACGTCTCTTTACTTTTCCTCTCATTGAGCTTTTCATAATACAAAAGCTGCCTTGATTCTGAGCAAAGCCAGACTTTTTTTTCTTTTTTTTCCAAAAGATAGGTTTAAACTGTGATTTAGAAAAATCAGTTGTCCCCCGTGCTCTCAGGCTTTCCGAACAGAATGCCTGCGGTTCTGTTCTACAGGCTTTTCGCGTGTGGAGAGATCCTACAGAGCTGATGGAAATTACACGCTCAGGAGCCCTTGTAGCGCTCACCCTCAACCTCTGAATGCCAACAGCTGAACAGGCAAGAGTGACGAATCCCAACTCTGTCCAAGCATGTCTGCTCTATCTCTGGGAGCCCTCTAAAGGCAATCGGCGGCAATCTGTCAGGTAAGCAGTGAAAAGATGGAGTAAATAATTGCAGGTTTGGTTTAAGTAGCCAAATTTCCAGACGAATGAGGAAGGCAAGAGCATTCTGAGGTCTGTCGGAAGATCTGTTCATAGGATCTGTGGGTTGGACTGAGCTCATTCTGGGTCTGTGGCATTTCTTATCCAACACTGGCCAATGAGGCCCACCCGTAGTAAACTCTATGGGTTGTAAAAATTGTGAAAGTCAGCACTGAGATAAAACTATTCTCAGCTCAAAGATGTTTAATTTGTTTCACTTCTTTGGATTCCCACATTGCTGCTTTCGTGCTCACAAGAAAAAGGAAAAAAAAAGGTAATACCAGCTTGATAACAGTAGGAGTCTGACTACCCAGTGTTTTTAAATTGTCAGCACTGGGGTCAATGGTTGGGCAAAGCTGGAGTTAGCAACACTCACAGAATTTCTTCTTTTGATCTGCCAGTGGATCTGTTGTTCCAGCAGTGCTCTCCAGTGATGCTATAAGGAAAAGAAAAGCTATCCAATGCTGATTGATCCGTGAAATCTTGATCCAGTCAGAACTAACCACCAGCTGAAGGAAAGAAGCTGCATCGCTGTCTGCTTTCCATTTTTTTAGATGGCAATAGTGAGTTCAGTATGAAGTCTATTATTCTGATGGCAGACTTTGCTGAGCTTTTCTGCATTTTAGATGTATACTTGCCGTGAGTGACAGAAGCCTCTTGGGGTTAGGAAGAGCTACGACTCAGCAGTTTGCTGTTTCAGAATGAGAACAAAAGATGTGTGTATTTCCCCTGTACACCTTGCCCAGAGTTTCCTGATTATGTTAGCACCAATTAATCCAGCTGGCCTGAGACTCAGTGTTCAAGCCGGGCAGTAAACTTCTGCTGTCTGTGTTGATAACAGAACAGACAAATGAACAAACTGATGCTTTCTGTCCATAAGATCAATGAATATTGCCTGGCGGGTTCACATGGCTCATAAAAAGTTTACATCTTCTACTTCTTACAGTTAGGGTTTATTCAAAGAACAGCAAAGGCAATCCTAAAAAAGCAGTGAGTTCTATAAGGACCCACAAGAATTTACTTTCATGGAGATTCATCAATGCAGAATATCCACCAGGTCAACCTGCCAGCTTTTTGTCCTGACTGCAGAGACTATAGGCACCGTCATCTTTCTGATTACACTTCATAAAGCAAAACAAGTGCATGTAATAAAAACAACTCTCAGAATCAGATCACCCAAGACCCAAATATTTTATACTGTTTGTTGCTTTCCTTTCCTATTTCATACGTGAAATTAACAGTTTGCAAAACTTCTATTTTCCTAAGCTTATACAGCTTTCTTCAACATCAATCAATCAGACTTGCAAATATTACAGCATTGTCTGAGGTGAAGAATAGAAGTGAGGGATGGTTGAGATGTTCTCAGCACCACTTTAGTGCAGGGAGAGCCTTTCCTGTAGCCTGGGTGATTTTTCTTTCATTCGTGCTATCACGGCTTTTATTTCTATCTTAACAGTGTCTCTTCCAGTAAGTACGAAAGACCAGTGACTTGCGCTAGACTGCTGCGTGGGTTCATTACTAAAGCAGCATCAACGTACTGTGTTTCTGGCATGGCACCTGGGCCTCCACACAAATTAATTCTGTGGGGGTTTTTTTTCTAGTTTTAATCTTCAAGCCTGCACCTGAGAGAAATGTTCAGCAAGTTGAAGCTGTAAGAACAGGATCACTAGGTTTTGTTGATTTTTAACATATTCATATTGTTCAAACTTTTCTGTCCACTACAGCCATATATCTTCCAGAAAAAAAAAATGTTTTGAGAGGAAGAGAATCATTGCAAGTGATCTTGCAATGTGGGGCTGAAATCAGCAGCATTTATGAAGTTAAGTAACCTACTCAAGCCATAAGTTTTAGCTCAAGTTTCTGCAATTTACAAATTTGCTACAATTTCTGTAGGGCTCAATTTCAGGAGCCTTCCTCAGCCAGCCAGTTCTCGACTCTTCCACTTGTTCTCCATGTTCCCAATCTGCTGCACCCCTAAATCCATACCAGCCTTAGGTAGGTGTCGGCAGATATTTTAAAGAGAGTATAGACAGTTTCCACAGTGTTGAGGCCTTGTTATAACTATTACACAGAAAAAGACATCTCTCTCTTGCTGGCTCCCTTAAACCAGCAAGAACTCATTTAAAAAATAAGAGAAAAACAAATATGTGTGCTGCTAGGAGAGAGGAGAGCAAGAGGCTTAGGCCTTTAATACTGTTAATGCCAAAACAAGATCAAGTTGCTGAGGACCTGACACGTTACTCTAAGTTAGTAGCCATGCCTGAGATTGCAATGGTGACTATGTGTGGCTTTGGAAGAAACAATTACTTTAGAAGACTTGGCTAGGTCTGAGGCCATAGATTTCGTTTTTCCTGTGCTTTTGAATTGCCTTTCACAAAGCGATCTCCCAGTAGCACGGTTCTAAGCACTAGTCTATAAACTAGCACTAGCACAAGTCTATAAACACTCCCTTTCCTTCCAAACTCACTATAGATTATGTTGCCATCACTTACCCTGTTTCTCCACCCTACAGCAGAGGGTCCAAAACCTAAAGAAAGGTAGCACCAAAGTGAACTAAATACCAAATGTACCTTGCAATACCAGAATCCCTAGGTTTTTAGGTGCCCAGATGGATGCATTCAGGCCCAGATTCATCCTATGCAACTTGGCAGCCGTTGGAAACCCATGACGTTGGAGTTGGTCCCCTTAGTTTCCTTTGATAGTCAATGGAGCGAGCAGGACTTCTGCAGAGGGCATTTCTGTTCACCCAAGCCCTACATCGCCCTTGGCTCTCTGACTAGCAGAAAAGGTTACAGTGATGATGGTCCCCATGCCAGTGCCTCAGGTGTACACCTGCTCAAAGTAACATGGGACAAATCTGGGTCAGTGAGCATCAGTTTTAGAGCTACCACCTATTCATTTAAGATTGAAGGTGTCAAAATCCCTTGGAAACTAAGCAGTAAGTGCTACAAGGCCATATACTCAATATTAGCTGACAAACTTGAAAATAACAATCTATATGATAGAAAACGCGTGGGCAGATCAGCCATGGGAGGTGAGTGATTTGTGGTCTCCAGAGACTGTGATACGTGTTGTGACAGCCAGGAAAGGACTTGTTTTCAGCACAGAGCTGTGGGCTTCATGATAATGGTTAAAATATTACCCCCAGCATTGCTGGTCAAGTTATGCAACGTTCGTTGCACTGTATTGTCTGTCACTGTGCAGCTCTGCAGACAGCACGGGCAGCATTTGCAATGTGTCAGCCAGCACTTTTCCAAAAATGCCAGCAAGAGATCTGTGGGAAAGGAAAAAAAAACCCAAACAAATACCAAACAAACTAACAAACCAAAAAGCAAAAGCCTTTCACGTGTCTGTCTTCTCACAACCCAAACCTCGTTCCTTTTCTGTCATGACCAAGGTGATTCTAGATTCTCCAGGGGAAAATTGGGATGTTGCAACCTTTAAGGCAAACAATGCACAAAACAAGGCTTGTCATTTTCTTGCAAGGCTTGTGGCACTCAAGGGTTTTGAATCCTCAACTCACCACCCTGTGGGTACATTACCCCACTGGCTGGCCTTCTGCTCGAACCAATACTGAACCCTCTTGTTTCTTTCCCTGGGTTGGGAAAAGGTCCTGAAGTAAAATTCCAGGAAAGAAAAAAGAAAAAAGCTGTCTTTTTCCCTTCTGCTGCCCCATCTCCCAAGCGCCTCCCCCTCCAGGGTTAGGCTGAGGCAACTTGCGTTTAACACAACCCACTTAGTTTACATGTATGCTTCAGTCTGTGTGTAAGTTTTCTAGGTGACGGTTTTATCGGGGAAAATGCTGTTTAGATTGTGCGTGCAAAATAAATGGCTTGTTAATATTTAAAAAAAAAAGGTTAATTTTCAGTTGTGCAATAAAATTGTGAAATAATCCTCTCAATTCCTTTCCAGCGCTTGGCTTGACACGTGCTGGTTTCAGGAGCATACCGGCTGTTGTTTCCTCAGATGGAAACGAAACAAGAGAAGTCGCGGACTGTGGGGTTTTTTTCTTTAAGCTTTTTATTACTTTTTAATTTTGCATTGTCATTCTCTTTAATCTGGTTTATTCCTCCCACCCTGGTTCAATCAGACATGTTAGTACAAGGCTGTTCCCGCTGAAGACAGGTGAGTCATTACCTGCTCCGGGTTAACCATGTGTTTATCTGCTTTACTTGACCTTGACCTAGACCTACTTCCAGCTGTTGTCTTTCTGTTATCAAAGACAAGACTTTGGCAGATGAGGGGGGAGTTCATATTTAAGTAAGACAACAAGCAGATGGCTAATCTACAACGAATGACACCACACCACCACTGTGGAAGCAACCCAGCTAACAGGTTAGTAGTGCAAATGCTTTATCTGCTAGGGGGATGAGTGGATTTTCCATTATATGGGAGCCCTTCTCTTGATAATAGAAAAAACTATGCAAAAAACAGAAGCCTTCACTTCTCTATTAATGAACCCTTGCTGATAGTTTTTTCAGGTGCTCATTGCTGCAATTGCACCTCGCATAATCTCACAGCTGGTACATCCTTTAGCACTAATAAGTAAAAACATAGGACTACAGCTTTCTCCCTCCTTCCTGGCTACTCGATGGCCTGAGTCTTCTCTGCACAACTTCATTATCAAGAAAGGCAATGGGGTCAAGAGTAGGAAGACAAGTCAGCTGTATAATCCTTTGTGGTTTGTTCTGGGTTTGTTTGGGGTTTTTTCAACCCAAATTAAAAGTAGAGTCTACCATAAAAGTGTGTTTGCCAGGGATGTCAGCATAGAATTTACATTTGTAGGGACATCATAAAGAACAGGATGTCCCTGGATGTCGGGTATGGAGCCTCTCTCAAAAATTGAATGGAATATAAGCAAAAACTAGGGTAAGTTGGGAAGCTAGCTGAATTTCTTGTTTTTCAGACAATTACAGAATGTGTGGTGCAGGATCAGGCTGGGAGTCCAACAAGAGTTAGAGAGGGTTTAGATTCGTCATCAGAAACATAAATAATTGGAGAAGTATATATACATATAAATAGGCAGAAAAAATTCACAGAAAAGGAAAATAAAGGGTTGGAAGTGTACAGGTGGGAGTTATATGAGTGGAACTCTGCAATCATTGGAGAGAAAGAGAAAACCCACAGGCATAACTCCCTTAAATTCCCTGACTTTGCAGCAAGGCAAAGCTGACTTGCACTGGGAAATGAATGATTGAGCAGGTGCAAGAAGTGGATGATATTAACTGTGTAAATAGCAGCTGATTTTCAATAATCAGGCTTCCAGAAGGGATCCTCTGCCTATGCTATTTCCATATTACCCACAAACCTTTCTATCCACCCACCTCTGACAAATCATTAATAAAGACTAGAGCTCTCTTTAGGATTTGTGCCAAATATTAATGCTCCAGGACGGATTCAGTAGGGCGGATTACAGTGCATTTACCTTGGGGTCAGAAGTTAGGTTTCATCAAAAGGGGGCAAGTTGACTTTGCGAGACTGAAGTACTGATGGGGCATTACCCACTTCTGTGCCGATTCTCCTCTAGGCTGTCTGTGTGATTCCTGCAGTCTTTGTGTAACCATATTCACCTTTAAGCTGCTTTAAAAGAAAGGTTAGCTAGTGACAGGATCATATGGACAGATGTGGGATGCGTGTGTGTTTGCTGCCTCAGGGTATGTTATGCAGCTCAAGAGCCAGGTGTTAGGCTGGGGATGTTGATGAGAGTTCTGCCACAGATTTATCCATTAAAATGACATAAAAGAGGGTTATTTATCTCCCTAGTTTGCCACTTGAATGTCTGGCTCGGGTTTCCACAGACCAAATCTGGCTGCCATTTCTTCGCTCCCCTACATACACAAAAGCAGAGTCTACAATTTCCCTCCTGTGATGAGTTGACCCTGGCTGGACACCAGGTGCCCTCCAAAGCCGCTCTATCCCTCCCCTCCTCAGTCGGACAGCAGAGAGAAAACATAATGAAAGGCTCGTGGGTCGAGATAAGGACAGGGAGAGATCACTCACCAATTGCTGTCATGGGCAAAACAGACTCGACTTGGGCAAATTAATTTAATTTATTACCAATCAAATCAGAGTAGGATAATGAGAAATAAAACTCAATCTTAAAATGCCTTCCCGCACCCCTCCTTTCTTCCTGGGCTCAACTTCATTCCCGATGTCTGTCCCTCTGAGTGGAATGGGGGCTGCAGTCAGTTCATCGCACGTTGTCTCTTCCTCCTCAGGGGGAGGGCTCACCACACTCTGCCCCTGCTCCAGCCTGGAGTCCTTCCCACAGCAGACAGTCCTCCATGACTTTATCCGACAGGAGCACTTCCCACGGCTGCAGTTCTTCACGAACTACTCCAGCGTGGGTCCCTCCCACAAGGTGCAGCCCTTCAGGCACAGACTGCTCCAGCGTGGGTCCCTCACAGGGTCACAAGCCCTGCCAGCAAACCTGCTCCAGCATGGGCTCCCCTCTCCACGAGGCCTCAGGCCCTGCCAGGAGCCTGCTCCAGTGCAGGCTTCCTATGGGGTCACCACCACCTTTGGGCATCCCCCTGCTCTGGCATTGGCTCCTCCATGGGCTGTAGATGGAGATCAGCTCCACCATGGACTTCCATGGGCTGCCGCGGGACAACCTGCCTCACCATGGCCTTCACTATGGGTGGCAGGGTAATCTCTGCTCCGGTGCCTGGAGCACCTCCTCCCCCTCCTTCTTCACTGACCTTGGTGTCTGCAGAGCTGTTTCTCTCACATGTTCTCACTCCTCTCTGCAGCTGCAATTGCTGTTTCACAGCAACTTTTTCCCTTTCTTAAATTATCAAAGAGGCACTACCACTGTCACTGATGGGCTCAGCCCTAGCCAGCAGCGGGTTGATCTTGGAGCCAGCTGGCATTGGCTCTATCCTACATAGGGGAGGCTTCTAGCATTTTAGCACCTTCTCACAGAAGCCACCCCTGTAGCCCTCTGCTGCCAAAACCCTGCCATGCAAACCCAATACACCTCCTTTCTCCTCCTGCTCAAATTATACCTCAAGAATAACTCTTGCACGATGGTAGCGTGAATCACATGCACCTGTATGGTCAATGCAGCTGTAAGGTACACAGTGTCTGTGGGGAGAAGAAAAATCAAAATCTAATTCACAGGTGAAAATCGGATTTCATAGCCCAGGCACTGGGAGATTCTGAAAACTTCAATCTTGGTAATTTTGTGTTTGAACATAAATAAAAGCATAACATATTTATAGCAAAGCCAAAAAGGGAATGGCAGTTGTATTTACCCAAATACTGCCTGCAGTGAAACCTGTAGCATCAGCTGGTCACTAAGTAGCCTTTGTATACCAGGAGAGAAATAGCATTTTGCTGGCATTCACCCCCTAGTTTGGCTCCAGAGCCGGCGATTTCAGGTGGTAAATGGCAACAACCTCTAAGAGCTCTCGTTTTGGGGTTTTGCTGATACAGCATCTTAATTTATGCTGGGTTCTGAAGGTTAATTTTCCAATTGTAAGTGCTGTACACAGTTTTTAAACAAAAGCCAGTATTTTGAAGGGGCCACCAGGGAGAGGGATGAACAACTCTAATGGGTTCAATTCATCCTCTGCTTCAGGGCATAACAATGGTTCTTAGAAGCAATTGCTCCTCTTTCCTGAACTGCATAGGCGAGTGCGATACACCCGTATACCATTGCCTTTATTACGCCCTTGGATTGTTCTTTCACTTGAGGACTCCCGTGTATTTCTTGCTGAGAATCTCTCTTTCATGCTGTTTTCAGCCCACCTGTTAGTCCCAGCACTGCTCCTAGAGACACCCAAGTACTTGACCCTTCTTCAGCTGCTTCAACTCTTTCTCAGTGCTGGGGGAGCACATGTGCACATCCACATAACTGCTTATTACCTTCTCAGCTTGAGCAGCAATTGCAGCATGTGGGAAGCCTTTACTTAGGTTTGTGGCAAAGAAATGGGGAGATCTGTGCTACTGCTACATCTTACTGTTGTGCTTGTTTGTAATAATCCAGGGGAACTTTGTAAAGTCAAGCTTGCCCATCATGGTTACCTGGACAAAACATTAGAAAGCTTTAAGGAACAAAGCGACATGCAGAGACTGATAGGCAAACCCCTTATTCAGATTGCAGGCTCATCATAGATGTCTGTTAATTACACAGAATAGTTTTTGCCTTACGCATTGATAACAGCACCTCAGTGAGTTTCATATCCTGTAACTAATTCTTTGATTAATGTCATATTTCCCTAAATAGGGTACTTGCCTCCTGGCATGCTTGAAACATTAGTTGCAAGGACTTTTGGAGTTGTCCATGTTAAGGCAGTTAGGGTTTTTTAGCAGCACTTGGCAGGTTGCTCAATGTGGCTGTATCTCAGGGGGGCGGGGATGGGGATGTGCAGTGGTGTCCTGGAAGAACACATAGGCCCCAGTCACAGCATGTTGTACGTCAGGAGAGCTGCCAGGCACCCAGTGATTACATTTGTTTTCCTTTGACCCAAAACTAAGGGGATCATTTATGCTTCAGTCTTGCCAGCAATCCTTTGCTGAGAAATCCGATGTGGCTCAAGAAGTTTTGTTCTTTATGTCTTGTTGGGCGTCACCCGGATGGTCCTGTACTGACGTCTCCAGAGGCTTCTGCAAGGAATCTCAGTCCTCAAAGGCTCAGCTAAAGGAAAGCAAACATAAGAAGCCCCACTAACATATATCACTCAGCTTAGTTCCAAAATGACTTTAATAGGTAAATAAGCATCACAGCTCAGAAGGCTGCCACACTGCTCCATCAAACAGCAGAGACAGCTTTCAAGGACCAGAATGTCACTTCATAATGACAGTATTTATTTATTTAAGATTTTTAAAAAAAAACCCTCAACACTGCCCGTTTTCAAGCCTCAAGTAACATTCCCCCTTGCAGCTGAGTTCTTGTTTTAGTGACACTGTCTTCAGCCTTTCTTCTCTTTGTATTTTTGCATTATGCAGTGGCTCTTCAGGTGGGGAGGCTGTATGCTTTCATACGGGTAGGCTGGAAACCTGCAAACCACAGGATGCTTCAAGCATGGGGAGAAGAAATGCCGTGGCAAATTCCTCCATGCCCTCTATGTGCTACTGCCCTCACAGAGATTATTTTTGCACAATGTCTCTCTGAGATGCTGCAGGCTGGCAGAGAGTATGGGAAATCAGGTTGTTTCAGTGAGGCTCCGTGGTTTCCTTAGGGTTACTCCAAAGGGAGGGAGCAGAGGCACAAATCTGTGTCACTATGTCCCCACACAGTGAATCCTTTAACACAGTGTCACTGTGCTTTTGCTTTCCAGCACAGTGGAGGTGTTTGGTACTGTATGTTGAAGCCATTTACGGATGAGAACTTTCTTCTCTGACAGGGAATCACCTTGCTACAGGAATGTCTGCCTATGCACGATCTGGCTTAATTTTGTTGTGTTCCCCCTGCAGAGAGGATAGGTTTATTCTGAGCAATGGAAACAATCCACCAGCTCTGCTCATTCCAGTTAAGCGTGAGGCATAAGACCTTAACTTTCAGCATCCCTTAAAATACAACAGGTGGTTTAATATTCAGCTGGAGCCTGTAAAAGTCCTTCTGCAGCAGTGCTGCACCTACTCCCCTCAGCTGCAACAAAACATGCAGAGGCCTGGCAGTTTATCTGCGCTTCCCAACACAGCGAGGAGCAGTCACAGCCCTCATCCTGAGCTGGGTGCTCCCTGAGTGCCTCTGGCTGTCAGGAAAGGCAGGAACCATGAGCTGGGGCCCTCTTTCAGTTTGGTGTCTCGAGTTTGGTTGTTATTTATCACACCTGAATCTTTGTGAGATGTTTGTTTCATGAGAAACAGATTTAAATTGAATGGTTCATTGATTTAATTAAAACCACTGATTAGTATGGCAGTGAAAAACCTGTTAGTCAAAGATTTTTAACCCAGCTGTTCGTAGGGCAAAAAAAAAAAAAAAGGGATTTTACTGCTGATTCCAGCACTCAGTGCAGTTTACTTTACAAGCTGCTGCAGAGATAAAGGCACAGGACCTGGAGCATTTGGTTATTGGAAAGGAAAATATTTCAGCCTGTGTCACATCTCTGCTTGACTTTGACTACAAGAGAAAGGTGTAGGGCCATATATGTGCATGTCTTGAGAGGAGGTGTGAAATGTGTGACTGGATCCCTCCTTTTGAGGCAGAGCTGCCACGCAAAATTTTCTGGTTCTCTTTGAATGAGGGCAAATGAGGAAGCAGTGGTCTGCTAGCTGCCGGGATGGCAGTACTTTGGGGCTTGTTTCCACAGACGAATGAGAAGCCTTTGTAGGTATTTTCATTCCTGTACCTACCCCATCTGTGGAGTTCAGGAGATGGGATCAAGATGAGAAGCAAATACTGAAGCCTTGCACCAAAGGCTGTAATACTTGGTGTCCCCTGAACATCCATCCTCCACGTTCATGGAGTCCTGTGGTGTAGGAAAGGGGCTTAGCCCATTTTAGAACTGAGTTATCTGAAGTAGGTTGAGGTTAACTGGCTTGTAAATGTGTCAATAACTCAAAAAAAAAAAACCAAACCAACTACATGGGTGAAGTGTTCCTAAATGGTATCAACTCCAGAAAAAAACCCAGACTTTACCAATGGATTATTATGTTCCTTCAACCTGGGTGCTTTCTCTTTACTGTACAGAAGAGACTGAGGAAAAACGTAAGGAAATAAGAGGAAGGAAACTGGTAAGGGGCTTGTCCTGTATCCTCACCAGACACTTGGGGTAGGAAGTCCCTGTTCCTGTGTGCCAGCCTCTACTGAGAGGCTGGTGCGATGAAGTAGTTAATGGATTGTACTTCACCTTGGGTCCAGAAACAAGAGGAGTAATGCAGGGGTCTGTCCTGGCACTGCCCTGTTTGACATCTTTATCAGTGACTTGGAGGAGGTGACAAGATGCGTCTTCATCGTGTTCACAAGTGACACAAAGCTGGCGATGGCAACTGGGCAGATCAATACAAGGTGGGCAGTGTGGCTAGGTCCAGCAGGACCTAGACAGGCTGAGGGCATGCGCTAACAGAAACCTTAGGAAATTCAACAAGAACGAGTGCCANGACTTGGAGGAGGTGACAAGATGCGTCTTCATCGTGTTCACAAGTGACACAAAGCTGGCGATGGCAACTGGGCAGATCAATACAAGGTGGGCAGTGTGGCTAGGTCCAGCAGGACCTAGACAGGCTGAGGGCATGCGCTAACAGAAACCTTAGGAAATTCAACAAGAACGAGTGCCAGGTTCTTCAGCTGGGAAGGAAGAGCCCGGTTCTGCAACCCAGGCTGGGACTGCCTGCTTGGAGGGCAGCTCTGCTGGAAAGGCCCTGGTGAGCAGCGAACTGAGCATGAACCAGCAGTGACCTTGGCAGCAGGGATGGCCACCAGCCTCGTGGGCTGTATCAACAGCAGCACAGCCAACAAGGTCAAGGGAAGGGATTATCCCACTCTACACAGCACTCATGAAGCCACATCTGAAATAATGCATCCAGTTTGGGGCCCAGACATTGATAAACTGCAGTGAGTTTAGGGGAGGGCCCTCAAACTTATTAGGGACTGGAGGTCTTGCTCTGTGAGGAGTGGGTGATGAAACTGGGCTTGCTCAGTCTGGAGAAGAGGAGGCTTCAGGGGGACCTAACCACAGCCCCCTTGTGTCTAGAAGGAGCTTATAAAGAAAACGGAGCCAGGCTCTTGACAGTAGTGCATAGCCTCAGCCAAGGCTATGCAAACTCATCCAACCCATAGACAAATTCCTGCAACCACCCACCCATCACAGCCCTGCTCTGCCTGAGCCACTTGCCTGAACTGCTTCTCTGTTGGCACCTCAGTCCTCAGCCTTTCTTGGGGCCCAGTAAGCCCAGGCACTCCCCTGCTCTTCCACGTGCTCTCGCTGCACATCAGCCCTCCTGCCCTCATCTCTCTAAGTGTGCTCTGGTCTTGTCACTACATAAACCACTCTGTATTTCCATGGCCTGAAGTTTATGGTCAAAGGCAGGCAGATTTTTAATTTTAACTTAATGCATGAAAACTCTTGCAACAGTTCAAATGTTGGCTGCTTTAGTTTTGGAAAAAATTGATGGGAGAGGCAGTAGCCTGAAAGAATGACCCAGGACTGTAGCTGCTAGGTGGGTAAGTTAGCACCCACCTCTGTCCTGTGCTCTGCTAGGCTAGACTGCGGTTCTGCTTGGCATCTCTCTGAAAGCGCTAATGATGTCAAGCTGCACAGTCCAGTGCCAAAGTCTTAACCAAGCATTCTTTAAAAATACAGAGAAATCATGGAGCACAAAACTGCTTATCATTTACCTGCCTCAGAGCTGAAAGCCAGTGGATAATAACTCAGACCATTGTGCATAGCAAGTGATTCAGGAAAGCCAATTGCGTGGGCTGCAAGACTGATAAGGAAAAAAAGGTGTCTGTGTTGAATGGGTTGGACAGGTGCCTTACAGGTCCCAGCTTCCCCACACCATGGCACATAGAGCTGTTTAGGGCTGTATCAGTGAAAGTAAGAGCACAGTCAGGGCTAGAGTGTCAAAAGTCTGCAAAGAAGAAATATCCTATTTAATTCACGGTTTTCAGACTGTGTGGGGACACAGGCTGGCACAGGGCCGCCACGATGGCTTTTGCGAGTGAAGCAGTGGGTACAAGGACTGGCATTGTCCTCTGCTGGCTGGCACTCGGGTGCGTGGTGCTGGGCACACAGGGTGTGTGGGGTTTTTCAGGACTTTGCCAGGTTTCTTGCCATGCTCATCACTGTCTCTCCTTCCCTCTGTATGACACATAGCCCAATGGCGGTTCTGCTTTCTTGCTCCTCTGGTGGCAGCTGGGCCAGGTTCTTCAACCTTCTGTATTTGACACTTTGTTCCACTTATTTTTCTCCTGTGGGTGTAGTTTTGGCCTTGCCTTCCTCTTCCCTCTCTCAGTACAAAAGTTATTGTCCCTCTGTGTAAGGGACGTCATTTCCCACTGTGCTAGCAACTGTGTGGAAATGCTAGCAAGGTTTTTTAACAAGTCAGCTAGCAAATTTTAACCATTGCAGTGTAAAATGCTGAATAAACAGGGCAGGATGTCTTTAGAGGGAGTTCGGAAGCTGAAAGAGCTTTCTCTCAGTTTTTTTTTACTTTCAGTGTACTGGTTAATGACTTTCTTCTTGCTCTTGCCTACGTTTCTGGGGTGCTATTCCCTGATGGGCAGAGGCCCATTGCTTTTAGTAGAATTGCATTAAAAAAGAATAAATCTCACAGCCCCAACAGCCCTTAGAAGACTCTTTAGTGCTCTCCCCATTTTGCATTACACACATGACATTTTGCAGTCTTGCCCTTGGAGAGCTGGTATCTTCCCAGGAGAATATGGCTATCTCGAACAGGATACAAGAGTGAAGTGAAGTGTAAGCCAAATTTCAGAGGTGCAGAATGGAAATTGAGAGATTTTTGAGTTGTTTCTGTCTTGCAGAGCAACAACAACCAAACTAGACCCAGGGACTGAGTGTTTCTTTTGCCCTTGCCTGGCACTGTGTCCCCCCACCAGAAGGGTGCACGCTACTGTTTGGTGGTTTGCACAGGTTTTTTCGCTGGAGCCAATGAACTTAAGAAATACCACAGAGGAAAGTCTGGTTAGAACTTATTTCCTGCCACACCAGCAACTCACACTCAGAGTCAGATAACTAGTACTACTGGCTATGGTTTTCCTTCTTTGAGTTGCCTTGCAAAGTCACCCCAATGAAATATTGCAGACACCTCTGGCTGGCAAAGTAACTACACATTGGGAGGAGGTAAGAGCAGCCATGAAAACAGAATAGGCATCACTCATATCAAATGCAACAAATAGATACTGTTTATATCAACAGTGCTCAACTCCCAGTGGGGGTTGGCGCAATAGGCATAGCAATTAGCACTAAAATTTACACCCTTGGCAGTGGCAGCCTACAAAACTGGGCCAAGAATCAAAAACCTAGGAGAAGAGCAAGGGATGAAAACAAGCTGAAAAAGCTCTGAAAACACTCCTTGTGATTGTGAAGGATGCTCAACATGGAAAGAACCACTGCAGGTGAAGATCCTTGCTATCTGGGGCTGAGGACCTAGATCTAATCCAGATGGATGCCACTGGCAGATGAGCTGTATCAGCACAGTCCAGGATAATGGAGATGGACGGACATGGGGACAAAGTCGCTGTTATGTACCTCATGCTCAGAGGATTATCATAAAACGCTGAAATGAAACCCAGGTCAGTCACCCTAATGAGCTGGGAAGAGGTGTCCCCTACATTCTTCACTTGTAAGGAAAATCTTGCAAAGGGGGTCAGAAACCCATAATGTAGGCATGAAACCAGCTGGCTTCCATATCTGGCACTGCAGTGGCCTTGGATAATCTATTGCATCTCTTAGTGTCTCTGCTCAGCTTTACAGAAAATCGAGACACTATTGCAATTGCTTTACAATCTGATAACAAGTTGTCT
>VZSC01015397.1:186089-236691 GCA_013398225.1 Steatornis caripensis
AAAAAAAAAAAAGGGATTTTACTGCTGATTCCAGCACTCAGTGCAGTTTACTTTACAAGCTGCTGCAGAGATAAAGGCACAGGACCTGGAGCATTTGGTTATTGGAAAGGAAAATATTTCAGCCTGTGTCACATCTCTGCTTGACTTTGACTACAAGAGAAAGGTGTAGGGCCATATATGTGCATGTCTTGAGAGGAGGTGTGAAATGTGTGACTGGATCCCTCCTTTTGAGGCAGAGCTGCCACGCAAAATTTTCTGGTTCTCTTTGAATGAGGGCAAATGAGGAAGCAGTGGTCTGCTAGCTGCCGGGATGGCAGTACTTTGGGGCTTGTTTCCACAGACGAATGAGAAGCCTTTGTAGGTATTTTCATTCCTGTACCTACCCCATCTGTGGAGTTCAGGAGATGGGATCAAGATGAGAAGCAAATACTGAAGCCTTGCACCAAAGGCTGTAATACTTGGTGTCCCCTGAACATCCATCCTCCACGTTCATGGAGTCCTGTGGTGTAGGAAAGGGGCTTAGCCCATTTTAGAACTGAGTTATCTGAAGTAGGTTAACTGGCTTGTAAATGTGTCAATAACTCAAAAAAAAAAAACCCCAAACCAACTACATGGGTGAAGTGTTCCTAAATGGTATCAACTCCAGAAAAAAACCCAGACTTTACCAATGGATTATTATGTTCCTTCAACCTGGGTGCTTTCTCTTTACTGTACAGAAGAGACTGAGGAAAAACGTAAGGAAATAAGAGGAAGGAAACTGGTAAGGGGCTTGTCCTGTATCCTCACCAGACACTTGGGGTAGGAAGTCCCTGTTCCTGTGTGCCAGCCTCTACTGAGAGGCTGGTGCGATGAAGTAGTTAATGGATTGTACTTCACCTTGGGTCCAGAAACAAGAGGAGTAATGCAGGGGTCTGTCCTGGCACTGCCCTGTTTGACATCTTTATCAGTGACTTGGAGGAGGTGACAAGATGCGTCTTCATCGTGTTCACAAGTGACACAAAGCTGGCGATGGCAACTGGGCAGATCAATACAAGGTGGGCAGTGTGGCTAGGTCCAGCAGGACCTAGACAGGCTGAGGGCATGCGCTAACAGAAACCTTAGGAAATTCAACAAGAACGAGTGCCAGGTTCTTCAGCTGGGAAGGAAGAGCCCGGTTCTGCAACCCAGGCTGGGACTGCCTGCTTGGAGGGCAGCTCTGCTGGAAAGGCCCTGGTGAGCAGCGAACTGAGCATGAACCAGCAGTGACCTTGGCAGCAGGGATGGCCACCAGCCTCGTGGGCTGTATCAACAGCAGCACAGCCAACAAGGTCAAGGGAAGGGATTATCCCACTCTACACAGCACTCATGAAGCCACATCTGAAATAATGCATCCAGTTTGGGGCCCAGACATTGATAAACTGCAGTGAGTTTAGGGGAGGGCCCTCAAACTTATTAGGGACTGGAGGTCTTGCTCTGTGAGGAGTGGGTGATGAAACTGGGCTTGCTCAGTCTGGAGAAGAGGAGGCTTCAGGGGGACCTAACCACAGCCCCCTTGTGTCTAGAAGGAGCTTATAAAGAAAACGGAGCCAGGCTCTTGACAGTAGTGCATAGCCTCAGCCAAGGCTATGCAAACTCATCCAACCCATAGAGAAATTCCTGCAACCACCCACCCATCACAGCCCTGCTCTGCCTGAGCCACTTGCCTGAACTGCTTCTCTGTTGGCACCTCAGTCCTCAGCCTTTCTTGGGGCCCAGTAAGCCCAGGCACTCCCCTGCTCTTCCACGTGCTCTCGCTGCACATCAGCCCTCCTGCCCTCATCTCTCTAAGTGTGCTCTGGTCTTGTCACTACATAAACCACTCTGTATTTCCATGGCCTGAAGTTTATGGTCAAAGGCAGGCAGATTTTTAATTTTAACTTAATGCATGAAAACTCTTGCAACAGTTCAAATGTTGGCTGCTTTAGTTTTGGAAAAAATTGATGGGAGAGGCAGTAGCCTGAAAGAATGACCCAGGACTGTAGCTGCTAGGTGGGTAAGTTAGCACCCACCTCTGTCCTGTGCTCTGCTAGGCTAGACTGCGGTTCTGCTTGGCATCTCTCTGAAAGCGCTAATGATGTCAAGCTGCACAGTCCAGTGCCAAAGTCTTAACCAAGCATTCTTTAAAAATACAGAGAAATCATGGAGCACAAAACTGCTTATCATTTACCTGCCTCAGAGCTGAAAGCCAGTGGATAATAACTCAGACCATTGTGCATAGCAAGTGATTCAGGAAAGCCAATTGCGTGGGCTGCAAGACTGATAAGGAAAAAAAGGTGTCTGTGTTGAATGGGTTGGACAGGTGCCTTACAGGTCCCAGCTTCCCCACACCATGGCACATAGAGCTGTTTAGGGCTGTATCAGTGAAAGTAAGAGCACAGTCAGGGCTAGAGTGTCAAAAGTCTGCAAAGAAGAAATATCCTATTTAATTCACGGTTTTCAGACTGTGTGGGGACACAGGCTGGCACAGGGCCGCCACGATGGCTTTTGCGAGTGAAGCAGTGGGTACAAGGACTGGCATTGTCCTCTGCTGGCTGGCACTCGGGTGCGTGGTGCTGGGCACACAGGGTGTGTGGGGTTTTTCAGGACTTTGCCAGGTTTCTTGCCATGCTCATCACTGTCTCTCCTTCCCTCTGTATGACACATAGCCCAATGGCGGTTCTGCTTTCTTGCTCCTCTGGTGGCAGCTGGGCCAGGTTCTTCAACCTTCTGTATTTGACACTTTGTTCCACTTATTTTTCTCCTGTGGGTGTAGTTTTGGCCTTGCCTTCCTCTTCCCTCTCTCAGTACAAAAGTTATTGTCCCTCTGTGTAAGGGACGTCATTTCCCACTGTGCTAGCAACTGTGTGGAAATGCTAGCAAGGTTTTTTAACAAGTCAGCTAGCAAATTTTAACCATTGCAGTGTAAAATGCTGAATAAACAGGGCAGGATGTCTTTAGAGGGAGTTCGGAAGCTGAAAGAGCTTTCTCTCAGTTTTTTTTTACTTTCAGTGTACTGGTTAATGACTTTCTTCTTGCTCTTGCCTACGTTTCTGGGGTGCTATTCCCTGATGGGCAGAGGCCCATTGCTTTTAGTAGAATTGCATTAAAAAAGAATAAATCTCACAGCCCCAACAGCCCTTAGAAGACTCTTTAGTGCTCTCCCCATTTTGCATTACACACATGACATTTTGCAGTCTTGCCCTTGGAGAGCTGGTATCTTCCCAGGAGAATATGGCTATCTCGAACAGGATACAAGAGTGAAGTGAAGTGTAAGCCAAATTTCAGAGGTGCAGAATGGAAATTGAGAGATTTTTGAGTTGTTTCTGTCTTGCAGAGCAACAACAACCAAACTAGACCCAGGGACTGAGTGTTTCTTTTGCCCTTGCCTGGCACTGTGTCCCCCCACCAGAAGGGTGCACGCTACTGTTTGGTGGTTTGCACAGGTTTTTTCGCTGGAGCCAATGAACTTAAGAAATACCACAGAGGAAAGGCTGGTTAGAACTTATTTCCTGCCACACCAGCAACTCACACTCAGAGTCAGATAACTAGTACTACTGGCTATGGTTTTCCTTCTTTGAGTTGCCTTGCAAAGTCACCCCAATGAAATATTGCAGACACCTCTGGCTGGCAAAGTAACTACACATTGGGAGGAGGTAAGAGCAGCCATGAAAACAGAATAGGCATCACTCATATCAAATGCAACAAATAGATACTGTTTATATCAACAGTGCTCAACTCCCAGTGGGGGTTGGCGCAATAGGCATAGCAATTAGCACTAAAATTTACACCCTTGGCAGTGGCAGCCTACAAAACTGGGCCAAGAATCAAAAACCTAGGAGAAGAGCAAGGGATGAAAACAAGCTGAAAAAGCTCTGAAAACACTCCTTGTGATTGTGAAGGATGCTCAACATGGAAAGAACCACTGCAGGTGAAGATCCTTGCTATCTGGGGCTGAGGACCTAGATCTAATCCAGATGGATGCCACTGGCAGATGAGCTGTATCAGCACAGTCCAGGATAATGGAGATGGACGGACATGGGGACAAAGTCGCTGTTATGTACCTCATGCTCAGAGGATTATCATAAAACGCTGAAATGAAACCCAGGTCAGTCACCCTAATGAGCTGGGAAGAGGTGTCCCCTACATTCTTCACTTGTAAGGAAAATCTTGCAAAGGGGGTCAGAAACCCATAATGTAGGCATGAAACCAGCTGGCTTCCATATCTGGCACTGCAGTGGCCTTGGATAATCTATTGCATCTCTTAGTGCCTCTGCTCAGCTTTACAGAAAATCGAGACACTATTGCAATTGCTTTACAATCTGATAACAAGTTGTCTGTTACGGTGATCCATTCTTGCTGTGATTTATGGCAGTTCTCCTGTGGTGGAGCAAACTTCAAAACTACTGTCATAGAATACATCCTACACTGGGGCTTTATTTCATGCAATAATATTGCTAGTCAGTGGCTTGAATCCCGCTCCTGCCAGCTGAGCAGGAGAGATAGGATCAGTTGATCTCTTTCCCCAAGTATTTACGACAATATCCTCTGCTGGACATAAGTTGATGGTCCTGGGAGACACAACAGCAACAAAAAACATGGCCCATAATCTCAAATTCCCTCAATTAATATGTATTGCTCTCAGCTCAGCACCTTTCTGACATGGATGCATGGAGAATCAGGTGCAAGACCCCTCTCGTGACTGATGTTGAACAGGAATCAATGGTTTGCCTGGTGTTATTTTGCACTCAAGATGATTTGCAACAGTAACAAAAGTACAGATGGTAAATCACGTAGAATTTGAGAAGCTGTTGCCCTGAAACTCTACTCTGAAGGGTCAGCAGTAATGTGATGCTAATCTAGTCTGAAAACAGCTGTTCCTTGGGGAGCAGAAAATAATTCTGTTGGGGAAATCATGAGTATAATGATTTTCAGCTTTTATCTGAAACTTTATCTACCTGTTTCTTGCTGCATTTTGGGTAGTTTTACATTTTTGGTTTCAGCAAAAACAACAGTTTCATCCGGAGGGCCACCCACTTACGATGCGCATTGTTGCCTGCACTCTGAGAGTGAGAGCAAGGGAGAGAAATAGGAAAAACAAATTATGGCTAATTATAACCACTGTTTAGCCACTAGAGACTCCTGGAAAATATCAGTTGCCTTCCTGAGTACCTTATAGCAGCTACAACAGGTTTAACAACGTAAACAAGGTGAAAGTCTGTGTCAGGTAGAGCGAAATCTCTGAGGATGCAGGAAACACTTGAAGGAGGGTAAGTAATGTGTCAGACTGACATTAACCAAGAGACATTCTTAGCAAAAGACCTAAGGACTAAACAGCTGTTCCCCTGGGAGTATGGGCATGCTTTCTGTCAAGGGACTGGTAACTTGGGAAGCCCAGCACGGAGATGACCAAATGACCTTCGGAACTTGTACGCTTATGCACCACAGTACATGGAGCATAATATTTAATCCACTTCCCTTATACTCAGGCCAGAGGTTGTAAGTTCTTCTGATATTAAGCCATTTCTGAGAGTTGTGCCCGCTAGGGGATGGCAGCCCCATACGTGTCACGTTTGGAGAGTTCTGCGTCAGGATAAGGGGGACGTTTCTGGGATGAAGTACCTAGGGGAGTTTGTGCTGCTGCTGCTTGTGTGGTGGAAGTAAAGAGAGAAGATCGAGTTTTGCCGATAAAGTCCTTTGAGAACAACTACCCTGGAGCTGGTTTTTTGTGGGAGTTAGGGAGCACTTAGGGAGGAACAGGGTTCAGGATGTGTTGACATGTGTCAAGATGCAAGGTCACTGTTTATGAACTGGGCAAGTTCCAGGGAAGTCTTTGCTGGGCCTTGTCTCAGTTTCCTCCCTCTGAAAATGAAAAGATCCGGCTCAGTTCCTCTGCCTGTCAGTCTCGCTTACATGTGTTGTGGCACAGGGACAGCACACCTATTGAGAGCAGAGTGTCCCAAGCTCTTTATATCATTTACATCTACGGTGATTGGATTATCTGCAGACACCATAAAACTGCAGGTACTTTAAGCAGTGATTGCAACATATTTCAAGCAGGTTATTGTGGAAATGCTCCGGGTGGGATCTGAGTCAGTCAGGATTCTCAACAAGCCAAATAAACTAATTCCTGTCCTTACAATCAGCCCAAAGAAAACTCTATTACAGCATAGCCAGGTTATCTGGTACAATTGACAGAAATTTTACTCAT
Organism: Steatornis caripensis; assembly: GCA_013398225.1. Classification (NCBI taxonomy): domain Eukaryota; kingdom Metazoa; phylum Chordata; class Aves; order Caprimulgiformes; family Steatornithidae; genus Steatornis; species Steatornis caripensis. Next base: position 192,295 of record VZSC01015397.1, read on the forward strand.
GCTTGGAATAACAGAGAAGAGCTCTGCAATGGGCTTGGCTGGAGGGCATATAAGCCTGGAAGTGTAAATATGCTTTGTGATGCTCTCTAGTGACTTGCATGCCTTGAGTAAGTTGAGGTAAGGCAGGCTGTGAATCTAAACTGTAGTTGACGTTCCTGGATAATTCTGTGGGTCGCCCAATGTAACCAATGTTTTATCTTAGACCCAGTCTGATTTCTGAGCCTGCAAAAAAGCCAATACTCTTCAATGAGACAAAAAAAGGAATTTTCAATCCTATGTGAAACAATGTGATGTTTTTAACTGAGGTTTCCACTTCACTTATCGCAGTGGCCTCTACCCCTGTGTCCTGGGAATGTGCATCATTTCCAGAAGTCAAAGAAAAAGTTGTCTTAGGAAGCCATGTCCTTTTGCTCCAAATGCTATAGTTAGAAATGTCACCTCTAGAAACACTGCAATTCAAGTTAGAGGCTATATGGGAATATTTCTGAGAATTTGATTTGCTTAAATCTGTCTTTGTGCCCCGTAATCTCAGATCCTAGCATTGCCCTTTCAAAATGCCAAATGCAACAGCTTGGATCATTAGCACACTTTAAATTCTGTTATTTGGGTTGTGCAAATGTGACTCCTGTCCTTTAGACAGACACTTTTATGCTGAAGGGAGAGTGGGGCAGGGAAGGGGGATAATATTTAAAATACCGTAGGACAATTCTGATGTCGTGTACAGTGTTGTAACTCCAATGAAACCTAATAGACCTATCCCAAGCTTAACTTACGTGAAAAATTTGCTCAGATGTAAGAAGTTTATCATTAACCCATTTGTCTCTTTGAAATTTAATTTCCTCTGCAATATTTCTTATAAAGTTTTCTCACTAAGCACTCAGCTTTGGATTGTATTTCTTTTCTTAGAGCCTAACTTTCTCCTGGGTGATTCCATACAGAAATTGAAGAGTTTTGGGCAGCCTCCTTCAGTTTGCACAGGCTGCCAACCGGCAATTCAGGCTGCACGACCACCAGGACTGCAGGGAGATGCTTTGTGGAGCTCTGTGGTATTTGCAAACCGTCCTGGCCTCTGCTATCTGTTGAGGTTTTCTCTGTTATTTTGGTTCTCTTCTTAGTTCCACAGTTTGTAACGAAAGTAAAGCTAATCTTTTGCCACGGTTCTTGCCAGAGAAATTGGTTTTTATCCGAAGATGTTGGGCTGGGGAAGTGGAAGCGCATAAATGGGTCTCCAGCAGAGATGACAGTAAGATAACACAGTAACATTAAATGCAAGTGAGGAAAAAAGGGAGGAAAGACTGGATTTTGAGGAAGAACTGGAAGTGTGTGTGGAAAAAAGCAAAGAGGAAAAGGGGGAAGGACAATTGGAAGGGCTGAAGGGAGAGGAACAAAAGAAGATGTATAGGAATTGAAAAGCAGCAGTATGGGGTGTCAAAGACATGACAAAAAAAATGATCAAATAGAAGGAAAAGCAACACCAGAATGAGTTAATTAAAAACAAGTTCTAACAAAAACTTGAATGCCAAAGTGCTACCAATCACTGTTAGTAACACTGCTGTATGTTGTGTTGCTTTACGTTGGTTGTAACATATACACCAGGAAGGATACTTCGAGCATCGTGTTTTATCACACACGTTTAAATACTTAATTGTTTGTCAACAGAAAACTTTTGGGCACACGGCTATTTAGGCTTTTGACCAACTCCACTCACTTCCCCACAAGGGAGTCTGTTGCCTTTGTATGTATATGTCACCTTCTATGTATATGTTAACAGAGGGAGAGCATTTGCTCTGCAGCTGCTGTGTGCTCTCTTGAAATGACATGTCATAATTGCAACGTACCTTGTAACACATGCACACAGAGAGGCCAAACTAAGATTTCAGTGATGACCTTAATTTTGGCATTTCTCAGCTTTTAAATGCTTGAGTTTGCAACTTTGAAGTTTTTAACAGTTTTTTTCTCTGCAATTATAAACAATACTTTGCATTTCTCTGACGTATTCTGCCCGAGAACTTGATAGTGTTCTATAAACATTCTTGCGACTAGTCATGACAGCAGCCTTTTGAAGTGAGTAACTATTGCCATTATTTCAGCTTTTGAAGTGAATACATGCAGAGATCATGCTTTACTGAGAGTCACACAGGATGTCTGTGGATCAAAAGTGACAGTCTCTAACTTCTACATCCTGACCTGTGTTTTGACCTTCACCCACACTTCTTTTTCAGCTAAAAAAGTCCTTTTTAAGATCATAGAGTTGCATTTGTGACTCTGCCTAAGGCCACGTCTCATCCGCAGTAAGTCTGAACAGGATGCTCGTTAACCAGTAGCATCCCCTGTCAGTCTGGGGTTCAGTGCAAAGTGCCACATGAATACTTTATGACTAATAAAATGGACTGGAAAAGTTTGGATAATGCAAGAGAGGTCTTCTATAAGAGCTATCTGAATTACCAATGAGAAAGTATCATTAAATTCTTGTTAGCTGAGTTTAAATTTTATCTCCTTGAAATAGTTTCTTATGTAAGTCTATCAGTACAAGTCTTCTGTGCATCATGTTGCCTTTCAATAGAGCAATCTCTGTCTGTTGGTAAGCTAATTACTTATGTTTTCATCCTGCCTGGTAAACAGATCTCCCCTTGTTCTTACTGCAGTTCACGCCTCACTTGTTTTCTGGTAGACTGTTTTATTTCTTCTGTCAAGCTATAAAAGCCTCTTCTTCCAAGGCAAGAAATAATAAGCATTAAAAACAAGTCCAGACTGAAAATTTATAGTCCGTTGGCTCTGTACAGGCAAAATACTTCATGAATTCAGAGCAACCAAATCTTCACTCTGCCTGCACTCACTCACCTTTTCATTCTGTTCCTCACATCTTACTTTTACTGGTTCCCATTTCCTAAGGTATCTGTAGTGTTTCTGTCTCTAAATGCCTTCACAGAGCTTTTCCAGGCCATCTTCCTCGACTGTCTCTCAGAACAGATCTTTCTCCTCTCTAGACCCAGCCAGCTTGGTCGGGTACCATCCCTGAGACACAGGACACTGTTTGAAGCCACTCTGAGGAGCCAGTGCTAGTATCAGCAAAAGGAGCTGGGCTGCACGTCCTATGGTTTTGTCTAGTGTGAATAATAAGAGTGTGTGTCACTTCAGTCCCCAACAAGCAGTGGCCCTGCTCCACAGTTACAAACCACTTCTTTATGAAAATTGCTCATCCTCGACACCTCTTCCGGAACAGACCTTTCTTGACATTCCATCTCTTCCCTCCTTTTTGCCTCCTCCATCATGTGAATTGGACTGATGGATAGGCTGATAGTGTAAAGCAGCCTTTTCTGAAATAAAGGGTAGACTGAGGTGTAAAACTTGGTGTCAGGATCATATTTCTACCTGTGCGCTTTGGAGCTTCTGACTTTTCTGCACTTGGTGATGAATGGTAGGAGGGGGAAAAAGGAGGTGCAGGAAGCCCCCCGCTTTCATTAGGGGAAGAATGTTTAGTGTGCAGTAAATGTCTCATATTTCCAACTCATTCTGGAGCACATTTGCCAAGATTTAAGAGTTATAGACCTGTAAGTCAAATACCTCGCAAAATAGGTGCCATTATTCTCCCATTTTTCACCTGAGCTTGTAAGTAGGCCTCATATATCTTTGGGTCACTCTGAAGCACAGATTTCTTCCATGATCTGTTCTGTTCCCTTATGACAATTAACTTCAGCAGGGAGGTGACGTATGAATGTATTTCATCAAAATAGTCATGCCCAGAGCCTGACGATGGTGCTCCAACAAAAGCAGTGTCACAGATACAGCATGCCAGGAGGAGTCATCAGAACATATTCTGGTTGTACCCAGCAGGTTCTATGGGTAACACCATGACTGCATCATCACTGCAGACACATCAGCACCTATTGTATTAGACACATGGCCCACACTCTGCCATTTCTTCAATGTCTGGGTGCTTCACTGCATGACTCTTCCCTTGCAGCCACACTCAGAAGAGAAACGTTCCCTCCTCTGTTTCATGGTGGGAGAATGGAGATACCACCAGGCTAATTCACTTACCCAGGGGCCTCTTTTTGAGGATTAAGGATGACTAGGAAGAAAAGGGATCCACCTGACAAATAGGAATGAAGAAAAAGCGGAGACATTCAATGAGCTTTTTTTGCTTCAGTATTTAATACTACCAATAGACCTTGGGCCACCCAGTCCTCTGAGTTGGAGGACCACGAGAACAGTGACATTAGGAAACATTTCTTTAATGAGATGGTAGTCAAACATTGAAACACGCTTCCTAGAAAGGTAGTCAGTGCCCCATGACTGTCAGTATTTAAGAGGCATTTGGACAATGCCCTTAATTACATGCTTTAACTTTTCATCAGCCCTGAAGTGGTCAGGCAGTTGGACCCGATGGTCATTGCAGGTTCCTTTCAACTGAGCTATGCTAGGCTATGTTACTCTACTCTGCTCTGCTCTACTCTTCTCTTTCATTGTGAGGGTGGTTGACCCCTGGAACAGATTGCCCAGAGAGGTTGTATAGTTTCTAGCCTTCAAGATATTCGAAACCAAACCAAGCATGGCTCTGAGCATCTTTTCTGCTCTAGTAAAGCCCGGTCTGAGCAGGAGGGCTGAACAATACCATTTCCAGAGGCACCTTCCAAAGTCAACAGCTCTGCCATTCTATGCCTCTGTGGGACATGCAGAGCTGTTGGGCTGGGGCCTGTCTGCATATTTCTTCAATAAAATGTTAGTGGTGCAGTAACCTTAAAACTGCTTTGTTTCTTAGAAATAGGAAGTGTAGTGTTGTCCCTCGGCAGACTTCGCTTGCTTTAGATATTTTTCGGGTTTTAGTGTTAGATGAAGTCTCATGGGCTAGTGTATGCACTCATCTATCGATTTTTAGTAAAGTTGCTGGTGTTTTTTTCTGTACTGTTATAGATGGCGGGGAAATACCAATCTTCACTGGCATGGTGTGCTTCTCTGAGCTTTGTACCTGACCCTGCATAACATAGAGAGGGAGAATGCTCTGTCAAATCTTCATGACTCAGATATACTGAAAAAGTGTTACCATAGGACTGTATCATCTTGTCTCATCTGATAGCCTTCAGCCAACAAACAGTACCACTTGATCAGTTGGTTAAATGCTATTTACCAAGCCTACAGTACCCAAAGTGAGTTGTTAAAAGACCAAAGCCTGTCAGAAGAAAGAGGCTGATGGCTGTGGTATTGAGGTTTGTGGGGGCCTTTCCCCTTGGCCTGGTCACCACCCACAGCCCGTCTCAAAATCAGCCCTGTCCCACACTTGCTCTGCTGAGTCATTGCTACTGATTCCTAAAGACCCAAGGAAGAGGAGGGCAAGACAGCCAAAGCCTCACTGTATCCAGGTCCTACAGGGACAGAGGCTGTAAGTAAGGAGACCTCAGTGATTTCCACCAGGACACAAAGGATGTATGGGCAGAGCACTGCCTTCACCAGCAGTGGGAAGGAGGAGGGTGATATTGCAGCAAACTCTGCATGAAGGCAGCCACCAGGCAGGCCTGGTACACATGCTCAAGCTTCACCATCAACTAGTCAGAGGAGCCCGTGACATCTCATCACATGGCTGTCGCACCTCAGCAACTGCAACACTTGCACCTCTTCAGACAGCCAGGTTGGTACATCAGCTAAGTTGCCTCCTGCACCCTGAGTGTGGGGACACTAGGGAGCTCGCATCTGGTGGGATGCTTGCCCACATGATGCACCCTCAGCAGAGGTAGCGGCCAACCCAGCAGTGGTAAATGAGGGAGGTGGAAGAGCTACAAGACATCTAGGCCAGCTTAGCCCTTTGCAGGATGGTCAGGCATTGCAGAGTTCTCTCTTTGGATCCTTATTTTTTTTTATGTTTCCAGTTTTGACATATATGAGGTGAGGATTCTTGTCTATATTGTATTATGGACATCTTGGAAAGCGCAGTGCTGTCTACTCGTGCCCTTTCCTTGGCTGGGTGCACTTCTACTCAGTTTGGATCAATCTTTTGTGGGAGACAGAAAGAAAGCATGCAAGTAATCCTAAGTCACCTTCCTGGGCAGGGACACAGGCAGAATGGAGCGCAAGGTAATAGGACCTGGTTCCTGTGTCAGGGTTGTGAAGAACAGAAGAGGTCAGCTGGAAAGTCATTCTTGGGGCAAATCTTGGGTTTTGAGATGTTTCCATATTCACCTCCTGCTTCACTTCCTGCAGGGTACTTGACGCACCTGCAATTTCATACTACCTCCTAACCTACCCCCTTATGGATGTAAAAGATGGCTGCAGCACGTTGATTAGAAGAAGCCTAGACAGGGATGACAAGCAAATGTATATGCACATCTGCATCAGGAACTTGCAGAGGATCCTGTTCCTCCTAGCACATACTTTTACGGGGAAATCTTCCCATCACCATACAGCTAAGGATGTGCACGTGTCCCTGGAAGCTGGATTTGATAATGAGTTTTCCAAGTGATGGTAGCAGTGTGGAGGAAGGTTACTAGCACTGATCTTCTCTGCCATTGTAGTAGATAATGAAAGGCCCATAAAAACGCAAGTGTTTGGGTTTGTTCCCTTCTCAAATGGAGGATGGTGACCTCCAGCATGGGCTGCTCAGCATGGCTGAACTGCTGCTTGTTGTTATGGCAATAGAGGGAGCAGTCAGCTATCTGGGGAGTGGGAAAGTGGGGAGAGGAAGGGAAAGTCGCCTGAAGGAGGAAAGATTTTGTGGTTGCCAATGGAAGATAGGCAGCAGGGGATGCAAGCAGGCACCCTCAGTGCCAATGTTGTATGGCAAAGAAGACAAAACTCTCTTGTCCTGTATGGAGTTTACAGTAGAGCTCTTAAGGAGGTAAAAGTCCTGCACATCACCATCTAGAGCATCCTTGCAGGAGTGCTGCAGGGGTAGGAGGGGAACTAGAGTCATCCTGTGCCTGGTGGAGGTGCCTTAGGCACTTGCACAGGGATGGCCCCCAGTAATAACCAAAGAGAACAATGCAGTTACTTACCCACACACCTATAACCTCCCCTCAGCATTAATGCACGCAGGATGTTGCCTTAGATTGGAAATGTTCCCAAGGAAGGGCTGACTACAGTCTCAGCACTAAAAACTGGTAATTAACAGTATGTCACATCCTTCACCCAAACTAATCCTGGCAAAGAGAAACTGATATAATAAAGAAATGGCTAGAGAAAGCACAATTGTGAATACATTAAAGATTTTATGTGAGGAGAATAAGAATCTTTCATTAACACGTACAAAAAGTTCATTAAAACGAGGCAGCAGGAAATAACGGGCCAGTATTTCAGGCCTTTCTAATTCTGTTGTTCCATTTTCAACTAAAACCTATAGTAGACACCAAAAAAAGTTCTTTTTTTCTTTCAGATGAATATGCACTCCTATATTTTTCTATTCTGTGATGAAATTCCTAAATTCCACCTGCATTAAATTCCACACTAATTTTAGCTTTGTCCAGTAGTTAAAGAAATTAAAGTTACATATATGGTCACATTCAGTAATTCGTTAGATGTACGTGGCTGGGAAATTTTGGTAGTTAACAAAAGATTTTGGTTTAGTGTCTCTAGAAACTTGAGCCATCTAGAGAAACAACACTTTTTTTGCTAGGGAGGCTAACACCAACGTGAAAAGATAGCTCAAGATTTCACCTCTTGACTGTTATCTATTAAGTGTAACTGGAGCTAATGAACTCATCTTTTATCAGAGTCTTGAATGACAGATTAAGTCCATCCCTAGTTTGTTTGATAGTATAGACCCGGTACTTTGTCACATATGAGCAAAGTCAAGGAAGATGGCTGAGTGCCCTGTCACCAGACATAGCAGGAGGCACATGCTTGCACTGCAATTCAAGTGTTCTTGGTCATGGTAACAAAACCCAATTTAGCACTGAGACTGGGCAAAAGTTTTCATTTGGGAATGGCACTTATGACCCTGTGCCTCAGACTGCATTAAATAACTCCTAGGAGTGGACTTGTCCAGGCTGGCATGGACAAAGAGCAAACACTGGAGTGTGCCCAAGCCCACCTGACCACCACAGCTCTCCCTCTGCTTCCCTGAGCCGTGGTCTGTGAGTCTTGATGCAAATTTACTCTCACTAACTTGGCAATATGTCACTTCTATCGACTCCCCAAGGCGCTAGCAGGCCAGCATCCCAGCTGAGGTTGGCCAGGTACAGGCATGTTTCAGCCAGACTCTCCCTTTGCCCTCATCTGCAAAAGCAGTGCCAAAGGCAATGGGTGGTGTGCACAGGAGCCTCATTTGCTATCACACACCTTCTGGGTCTTCCCTGTTGAGAGTTTAAAGACCAGGACTGAAAACATGCCTTGAAATACTAGCTGTGTTTCTTGACTTTCAAAAAAGGCCATGATCATCACTCAACCCTAAGAGTCTGAGGAGCACTGTGCTAGGGCCGTGCTATCCAAAACTGGCTGCCTAAAGTCAATTTCTCAGACTGTGTTTGGGCATCTAAAAAAGAGTCTTTTTCAAAAAAATGTAGAATATCTAACTTGATGTTTTCACAAACCAGGCATCAGAATGAAAAATAAGTGTTGAAATGACACCGTGGTTTGTCAAGCTCTCTTACAGGCAGAGGTGAAAAAATAAATTGAGGTTAACAAGAGAAGCCAAGGAAGTGGAGAGGCAGGAAATTAAACCTTACTGTTCCAGCACTTATTCAGATAAAAAAAATTAATGGCATTTTGTTTTGTAGCAAACATTTTTCACAATGGTTCCTAGCAAGTATCAGCCACAGATGTATTGCTTTATCAGAAAGCTGGCAAGCAACAGCACAAAGAACACAAATGGGAATGCAAGGATGGAAAAATAAGCAAAAAGTATTCTGGCTTATATCTTAAGTATGTATTAGGTACTACCCTGGTACCTAATTATAGGCTGTGCAGGAAGTAACAGCTATAGTTAGGGTTTCTTGACATTCTTATCTGCATGTCTTCTGTTGCTTTCAATGTCAACAGATCGTTTAAGCTGCTGTTTTCCATGGTGGGTATCTGTCTCTGGCTGAATATACTCCAGACAGAATCAGCTCAGCTGGTTTGTAGGAAAAGAGTAGGAGAGGCGATCCTGGGTCTTTACCCATCCTAAAGAAACATTAGCAGTTTTATTTTGCAAATTGCATTTAAAGATACACCCCTGTAAAGCTTTATGTCCTTGTTGACACCCACAGTTACTGAAATGTTCCTGCTTTTGACCACAGTTTAATACTAAAAGAGAACTCCCAGCATAACCATGGTCCAGGCTCATAATCTCTGTTAGTGCCAAGGTGAGACCCATATTAGTGCCTGTCAGGAAGCCAAGGACAGAGCCACAGGCTCCCACCCCATAGACTGGCTTCCTTCTGTGTTTAGTTCGGGCCCAGTCGCTGTGGTCAGCCCTCACACTGGCGCTACCTGGAATCTTCGTCCTCCTCCTGCTCTGACTGCACTGTGATTCTGCACTTGCTGATCAAAATGGCTTTCACTGCAGGACTCCTGTCAGGCTCTAGTATGGGCGTCAGTCTGACTTGAATCACACCAAAGTGTAGCTGTAGTATTAGTCTGATAGTTCATTGATTCTGGAAAGTTTCTTGACAAAAACCTGATTAACCTGAGAGAGTGCTCCTAGCGCAGTATCTGCACAGGATGCTGAAAGGAAAAAAAAAAATGTTATATTCATAGTTACAGGTGAGGAAATTCCAATTGTTTTTATATTCCTTAAATAAATAGGATGAAAAACAGTAAGGGAGCTGCTTTCTTCTTTGTATGGAGAGTAAGGGCCAGAGTAACTGTGTCGGCAGCTGACTGTGCAAAATCTCAGTGCCTCAAAAGGGTAAACCACTGACAAGGGTAAAATGACAGGGAACACTCAGAGTCGTAACACAAAACCAGCTCAGCCCTGTGCTGGGAGACAAAGTGAGGCAAAGACCTACAAGAAAATTTTTAACCCTTTTCCAGGCTCAAGCGTTACGAAAAGAATCTGGACATTATTGTCCTTGGATGATATGAAAACACCACAAGTAAACAAACCGTGTGAAAACTTTATTGTTTCCAGTGTTGTGCAGGGTTACATAATTATAGAGCAATATGTCTTCTTCTGCTTAAGAAGGCTTATATGTAAAATACCCACAGCTATAAAGGCAAATGCAATGGGAACTAACAAGACTGTTGTGTGGAATGATCTGGATGGCAGAAAAAAGTGAAGAAAGAGAGGAAAACAACTGCATATTTAAAGCATTTTTTTTTTCTGGTAACATTTAGAATAAGGTCCATTTTATCTTGGATGGACAACAGCCTGATGGAGCTGGGTTTTGTCTTATGATAACTAGATCCCCCCCCCCCAAAAGTGATCGGGTCACATCTTGCCTNTTTATCTTGGATGGACAACAGCCCGATGGAGCTGGGTTTTGTCTTATGATAACTAGATCCCCCCCCCCCAAAAGTGATCGTGTCACATCTTGCCTCCAGGCAATTCCTGTCCTCCCCATCTCCACAGGGCTCTCAGGTGGCATTGAAAAAATTCATCAACAGGTACCTCTCAGTATCCCCCTGGGTTTAGATCAGTTTACCCTTTGGAAATGTCCTGAGGAGATGCCAAGAGATACTTTGCCCGTGATCTTTGTCTGCCTGAGTGCAAACGGATCACTCCTGAACAGCTGTTCAACCCTCACAAAAAAACCTGGCTGTGGTGACACGGCAATGGGCATCTTCCGACCAAAGCGCCTTAGACTTCAGCCTGCACCAGCTGCTACCCACCAAGTCCTGCAAGGTGAAAGGGTGGCATCGTCCTGGCTTGTCTATGGGGAACTGAGGCACAGGCAATTTCTGATGAAAAAGGTCTGCTTGTTTGGGTGCTGCGTTTTCATCTCTGAGGATGTAGTGTTCAGGTTTCGGTTTGGTTTGGGGTGGGTTTTTTTCTGACTATGGAGCTTAGGGCCGCATTGCAGATGTTCAAAGCACAGGTATCACTGTCTGGCACATGTAGAAAAAAGGTAAACCGGTGTTGCCCAGTTTCACCACAAATGCAGATTTCTGCAGGATAAAATTTCATCTGGGCTCCCTTGTAATCCAGGAGGACTCAATAATCACTCTTTTACCTTTTATCCTTGTTTTCCCAGAGGGCCCATTTTTTTCTGGCCAGGGCTGAATTATCTTAAAATATACATTCAAAGCAATTTTGCATTACCCATCCCCCGGTACTGGGGACTGAGAGACTCTTCCACGAGTCATGGCTCATCTGGGGGTACCCAGAATCAAGTAGCCATCTCCTCGCAGGGCTAATACTCCTCTCTTTCTAGTTCTACAGCGGCGGGATTCTGCTGACAACACAAGTTTGCTTCAGATTTCCAGCACGAGGTGGGAGCCCCAGCCCACCTAACAGCGAGGTGGCATGGGGTGAGTTTTCTGGCTTTCTCCTGCTGTCCCAGGAGGCAGGAACGAGCCCCTTCAGCAACGCCTCTGCAGATGCCGTGGCTTCTCCCCACCGCTCTGCCACACTGCAGGACCTCCACAGCCACGGAGATGGCTGACTGGCTTTTTCTAATCAGTGCCGCTTACCAAGCTGGCTATCACAATGCTGCCTTTCCCAGGACCCACCAACCTTCTCTAGCCAACAAACTAGTTTGCCAGCTCCCTGTTGCCTCATTACATACAAACAGATTGTCCCAAAACATCTTTGTTTCTCTCCACTGCTTGCCCTACCTCTTAAGGGTAATAATGCAGTTTATCTGATAATGGATACAACAAAACTTGCTGGAATTACTGCGTATGTGTACTAGGCCAAATGCAGCCCTGGCAAATTTGTATTGAAATTAATGCAGCTGTGCTAAGGGTGCATTTGTTACACTTCCTCATCATTGATCCTGATAAGCTTTGGTACGTGGAAGGCGAAACAAAAGGGTATCAGGGCAAAATAAAGTAGTTTCATCATCTGAGGAACAGGTTATTGCTTGGGGATGCAAAGACCTCTGTACATCTAAACATTTTACTTCAATGCATAGTCCTGTTTGACCTGTGAGCCTTCTTCATTTTTCAGGAGTAGAAAAAACCACAAAAGTAAATAAAATACAAGAAAAATAATTGGTGAAACCTTGTTCCATCACTTTGCATTGAGGTCCTCTGTGTTGTTTGCCTTTTATTAATTCTAAGAGATATTTCATCTGCATCATAAACAGCCCCCAAAGAAAGCACCAGTTAGTGATGCTACCACTACTGCTACCATTGCCTTTCGTAGTCTTTTTCACTGATAGCTCTTAGGAGTTGGTGCAAGTCTATGAGAGGCAACAGCAAAGTCAAAAAGCCATCCCTGCTTTGGAGACTACCCACAACTTCATGCTCCCCTGGGCTGACGTGTTGGCAGCTGCAGCCCAGCGGCAAACCTGTTTTCAGTTAGAGTTTTATAATGCACCTTGAAATACTCTATTTCTAGAAGCTGAGGGTTTCCTACTCCTTTAAAAAGCCTAGAGAGCACGTGGGCAAGAGCTACCTCCTGTGTCGTGAGTTCTCACTCGGTTAGCCACCTTGCATAGAGTGGGTGAGAGTTTGGACTGCAAAGTGCCTGAAGGATATGAAACTGTTTGGGACTTGCACTAGTTTTTATGCAAAGTGACTACAGGCCTGCGACAAAGGAACTAACCTTGTCCATATCCAAATTCTGGGGCACCGATTCCTTTGCTTTTGAAATATGCCCCAAGAAAACCAGCCATTAATGTTCCCACAATGGGATTTTTCCCCGCTTAAAAACCAATTGCTGCCCACCATTGCTGATAGTCGTCGAGCCCAGCTGTGCCTGCGTTGTATCACTATCATCTGGGCAATCAACCAGGTAACTCACCAGTACTGGCAGGTGTGGTGGATTTCTCTAAAAGCCCAGGAGGGACATCCTACTTCTGTTTGGTGAGAGATTGCATTGATTCAGCAGGAGTGTTGAGGGAGCTCACAGCATTGTGAGAAGCTGGTGAAGGCTCTTGCAGGAGAGCTGACTTGCTGTTTGGAGAGATAGATGTAAGGCAGGAACTGAGCAAATGTTTATTGTGAGAGGCTTTGACCTAGAGGAAGTTTCCAGGGAAGCTGCCTTGCTAGGTGTCCTCTTGGGGATGGGTGAGCTGAAGTGACCGTGAAGGATAGATATGCTGATATGCTTCTGGGAGGTAAAAAAGGTTGACAGTTTATACTGTGCTATATAACTGTAGCAAATGTTGTACATGAACTGCTAGTCAAATCTTGGGACAGTAGCTCATTACTCTCTTTCTGAATATCAAAAAATCCTGTATTTACTGTGGGACAAGAATGTATGCGTGTTATCATGAAATAACTGAACCTCATGAAATTTGCAGCGTACTTATCTCCTAGTAACTTGTTTGAGTGCACATAACTAAAGAGAGACTGCAAATGCTAAGTCTTAGACAAGGTCTGTTTCTTAGTTTGTGTCAGTGTCTGCTTTTTTGGCTTTCCTGAAGAAGAATAGGAAGAGGAATACAAGTAGCTGTCAAAGAGTAAAGCCTAGGGGAGGATAGGCTTTAAAAAACTCTAGGAGTCTTGTTGTCCTCATGCTGACTTTCACATTAGATGGCCACTCTATCAATACGAGTTGCCTCCCTTTGACAAAGCTACCTGCTTGTTGGGTCAGCCTTTGATATAAGGACCCCCTTTTTTTTTTTTTGCAAGCTCTTGTCTTGACAGGGAGCACCATTTGTGGCTCTGGAACCCTGAATGTCCCAGGGCAGGGTCCAGGTGTAACACCCCTATGCTGGGCTCCCCTCCACAGGTGTTGTGCGCTAACACCCAGTTCAGCCTTTTTATGCAGCTTGATCGAGCTAGAACCTGTCCAGAACTCTGGTGTGCGATTGCCTCTCGTACCTGTTTCTGCAGGGCTGTCCTACCTGCTCTGTGTTAGGTTTTCTTCCCTGTCTGGAAGTGGGTAGAAGGTGCACGCTTAGCGCAGACTGTTCCTGTAAGTCTCGGAAACTGCGCCTAAATGAGAAAACGGGTTTTCTAGCCACCGCTAGATGGTGCCTCCGGATCGCTGTTGCTGGGAAAACAGGGGTGCTCGGCCAGGAAGGTAAAGAGCAGGGAAGGGAAGCGGGGGGGGTGCGGCTCCGACCCGGGCCGGGGACGTGTGGGTGGCCAGGGCTGTCCCGCAGAGGCGCCGCTGGACGTTGGTTTGCTTTCTTCTTTAAAAACACCCTGAACTATGGAAGCATCAACCTCTGTGTTACACGAGGTTCCCCCCTCCCTCCCCAACAGGTAAGAAAAGCTGCTTTGGAGGGAAGAGATAACCTTTGAGTCTGCATAAACTCCGGTTTCTTTCAGTGTGGAAGGAAATTCAGCAGGTTCTACTTGCAAGAGGTCCGTGCAATTCAATGAATTGCAGGTGGGGAAGTGATCCCTGGTGCCTGTGGTCTGTTAGTGATCTGAGGGACTTGCGTTGTTCAATTAATGAGTCAGGTGTGGAGGGAAAAATATCCAAAGGGGTTGGGATTCAGATATGCTCGAAGTAGCAATATTAGCTACAATAAAGCAGGTGAAAAATTAGGAGTATCCCCTCCACCAGGAAAAAAAAAAAGCCCAAAACTTTTGGACATCTTAAACATCATCTTAAGTATTTTTAAGTTTTAAAATAATATTTTTATTTCCTGTACCCATAATCTTCACTTCTGTCACATTTCCTTTTTTTTCTTTAAAGATTTGAGACCCAGAATCTTCCTTTGTTAAAATAAATCCTAAAAATGTGGTCAGAGTAGCCCAGACTTGTGGCTTGTTGATGATCAACCCTTCTGGCTGTGTTTGAGTATACAGAGTGGATACTGCTGAAGGCAACAACACTGAAGGTTACAGACCCAAGAGATTGACTCACATGTATATTTACCAGGAGGGCCATGATGAGTTCAATTTTCTACTGTCACCGTCCCCTTGTCCTCCGTTGCAGCACTGCCAGCTCACGTTTTCTTCGGTGGTGGAGGAAATGGGGGGTGGATGAGGGCACAGGAGGGTAAGAGTTTCATTGCCCTCTGCTTCGTAGTTCATGCCAGGTCAGTGTCTGCCTGAGGGCTGGTGTATTGTCAGAACCCTCTCTGAGAGGGTTCTTCTGAAATACTCAGGGCCAGATTCAGGCTTGTGTAAGTCTGGGGTTACCTACACCACTGAGTTTATTCAAGGACTCTGAATGAAGTCAGACTGGTGTTTGTTGCTTGCCTGAATGACAGGTACACCTGCAAAACAGGCAAATATTTGACAGTGTTCTCACTGCACCAAGGTTCAGCTCTGTTCTTGATCTTGACTTATTTTTTTTTCTCCTCTTTGTCCTATTACTCCAGTGCTTACTCTTGTGCTATTGTAATCATACTGCTAAAATAAGCATGCTTTCTGCTAGGGAAAGCCTGGGTTCCAAGCCATGTCATTCTCTGCCACCATGTTTCAGTGCTTTGATTTCTGCCAAGGCTGGTGGGGAGGAGAAGCCAGGTTGAGAAGCCCTCGAGGGAAGGGTGTGCGCTTTCCTGCGGTACACATGCAAAGACAGGATGTTGCTACATTTAACTTGGGTTCCTCTTAGTAATAAAACTTTTTCCATAAAATATCTTCCATAAACTCCAGGTAGATCTTTGAAATTCCATCCAGGATACTGTGATTCCAACAAAAAGCACAGCAAAAAATCAAGATACTTTGTAGCACATTGGGAACATATGATGTGAAAACATGTACAGCTCTGAAAATAAATTGGTTTGGGTAGTAAAAGGCAATTCTTCAATTAACAAGTCATTAAAATGTTAATCTGTAAAATAGTAATGTTGTCACCTCTTAAGTCCCTGACTACTTTTATTTCATCAGTCTACGGTGCCTACATTTCAAAAAGGATAACTGGTGGTGGGAGAGGTCTGAAAAGGTTTAGGAAATGTTTATGAGGCTAAATCAGGAAAATGTATGTAGCAAAAAAAAAAAAATCACGCTTATTTTGCTTATATGAAAGACAATTGTGATTAAAGTGCTATAGGAGTCTACAGAGTGATGAATATCTGCTAGATGGCTCTCTAACCTAAGAGAAAATTCTGATACACAGTGGTTGGCACCTAAAGTGAGACGAAGTCTGACTAAAAATTTGGTTCCAGCTCCCAGCAGTGAGGATAATTGGTTAATGGGATGACTAATTGCAGGGAGGACATGAGGACTATGTGACTTAAATCTTGATCAAAAACCTGGCTCTCATTTTGAGAAAACATTGGTTCTGGGCTCAATGCAAAAATTTCAGCAGAAAGTTTAGGTCTGGTCTGTGGAGGGTGGGCTTAAGTCTCTGAAATAAAGCAATTATGGAATAACTTCCGAGTCGGTAAGAAGTACAAATGTGTGGACCACTTAATAGGAATAAGGGATTTTTATGTAACACAAGGGAGGCTGACATCAGATAAATGAGCTTTGCAGAGTGACGCCAGGCGCTAGAGAGCATGTGCACATAGGTGCTCACTGGAGGAGAGTAATGCAGAGGAGGCAGTGCAAGACTTCTGCTGTGCCTTGCTGATTTTACACTAGCACACACTTGTTGCGAGAGATCTGCGTAAGACCCCCAACGTGGATTACAGGGCTGCACTGTCTGGCTCTGGTCTTTCACGAAACATGAAGTACTAAAAGGAGCTGCTGGCATCTGTGGTCTTAACTTACAGCTTGGTACTATTCTCTCTCCTCTGCAGTGGCAAGTATTTTGTGAGCTCACTGGTTTGGGTACCTATCTATGGTAGGACCCTTACCTTTCTCCACGCATCTCAAGGACTTTGCTCAGTCCTATATGCCTGTAGTCTGTCATCTGTTTTCTTCCACATTTCCTTCCTTTTTGGAGTTCAAAGACTCTTGCTTGTCTCGGGTGCATATTTGTAGCTGAATTTGCACACCTGTGATTATAAATAAATGCAGTGGCATAGCCCAGAGAGGCTGTATTGGCTTGCAAATAATGGTGGGACTTACTGATAAGATGTTGTATAGCTGCTTCCCTTGAACTAGAAAGGGAGGCAGTGTTTCTCACGCAGAGCTGTTGTGGTGACTGGAATAGTCAGCTGGAGTGAAAGGGAACCATCTCAGTCTATGGCACTTTGAGGAATGTCTTCTGAGGTTCTCTGTAAAACTGACTTCTCAGCTGTGCTAGTAGCATTTTAGAGCATCTGTTCTCTTCCTGCAGAACAGGACTCATTATGGCTTGCTCAAAAACACTTACTGTGTCTCTACAGCCCGTTCTCTATTACACTCTCTGTGGCTAAAACAGACAACTTTGTGTGGAAATTTGGAGTCTATGAATCCATCTGTGTAGGATGTTACTCTAAAGAACATCAGGTTCACAGAAGAATAGAAAGGGTGCCTTTGAAACGTGCAGGTCCTACTTTCAGTTAACTTGTGCTATATGGTGCTTCCATCAAACAGGGCCATAATTCTTGCTGGAGAGGTCTGCTCTGTGGCCATAGGCAAGAGACACAATGCCAGAATGTACTTAGAGACTTCTTTAAAATTCGCACTCGCAAAATAGCCTCTGAGATACTTCAGTTGCAGGTGTACTACCTTAACTGTCCTCTGTGATTTTTCAGCTCCTCCAGTTGTTGATGGCCAGAGGAGCACAGCTGCTAATGTTCCTTGAGAGAGATGGCAAAGAGATGCATCTGTCTGCTGAAGCTGCTCTGAAGACTAACTGGGGTCTTTGGAGAAACTGAGATTCCCTGGCCCTTCAGTAAAGCAGAAGCAAGCACAAAAGCCTGTTGTGGTGCAGTAACCACTATGTTAAATGGATTTGCTTGCTACTGCTGTGTCCTGCAGGATAACAGATACAATGACTAGACACCTGAGATGGAAACTTCAGTGCTTCCTCCTGTTGATGGTTGACCATTTGCCTCAATGATGTTTCTAAGTCTCTGTAGCTTCCAGATAACGTAAGCCTTATCTATTTGCTCACAGAAACACTCAATGGATTTTCATATTTAAATCTCACACACACACTCTCTTCATTGAGTTTATGAACAAGCCCAGTTTCTGCCCCAATTGTAGGCTTCCTCCATCTGCAAAAACATCTCATTGCAGAGACTCTGCTTGCTCCATAGTATGAATAATGCAGGAGAATTGCTCTGTTGAAGGTGGCTTCATTGTCAGTTTAAGCTGAACATGAATAATTGAACACATTTTCCTTTGAGAGACAAGAACAGCTGCCATCTAAGCTGTTTAACCCCACTTGCCTTCTCACGTTTCTCCTTAAATTTGCTAAAGCCCCTGTGCTTAGCCATGCCATATACAAATGAATCAAATTCATTTGGGGTTTTTTACTTGCTTGAGTTTGTGTCACAAATAATCTGCTATGCTCATTAAGCAGGGCTAAATGATGGCTAGTTACAATTATTGTATGTACACCATTTATCTACCATGTACACCATTTAACTATTTTGTTGCTGGCTCCCTGCAGGACTCTGCTGGGACTTCAACAGCAGGGTGCTGGGCAGCTAGTAAGTGCCTTCACAAGCACTCAGCAGTGAGGAATATCATTAAGATGTGTCAAGAGATTAAATATTTAAGCAGTTGGTGTGGAAACTATGGAATCAATAGCTGTCAGTTGAGCCTTCAAAGCTATAACTGACTTCCCCAGGGAGCTTGGGAACTGTTAGTCCCATTAGGTGAGGGAAGGAAACCTGTGATGTCTATTTCCCATGGATTTTTTTTTTTTAATGGAATGTATCGCTTTGAAATCATGGGAGCTGGTCTGCCAAACTGAACTTGTCTGCTCATTGAGAAATTCAATGTTTATAATTATCTATTCTTAAACAAAATTGTTTATGCAGGGAAAGTATCTGTGGCAGATATTCTAATTAAATGTGAGGTCCGTGATAGGGAAACCTTAGGGGAGGAGGGATTTTTTTTTTTTTCTGAAGCATGATATTGTGAGTGTTAGGAAATTGTGAAAAGGACCTGCAAAATGTTCATTCTAAGAACAGTGCAAGAGCATTTAGAGTAACTGTATCATAAAACTAGACTCCTTCAAAATGCTCTTACTTGTAACTGCCCAATTACATTCCTTTTGATATAGTCATTTCATCTATATACTTGCAAACATTATACACTACAAGTGTCTGTAACCTTGGGAGTGTACTATGTGTTATAATGAGCATATCTTAAGATGTGTTTGCATTTCCTAGCTTTTTCCATAGAAATCTTGCACCTTGGTTAGTAAGTCCATCTTTACATGCTGTTTCTGAAGCATGTGAGCGCAAATTTCCTCTTTATTTTTTTAACAAACCAGCACTGGGTTTTTTTTCTACTTCCAACACACTTCCCTCCATGGTAGAGGCTTTGTCCAGCAAGAAATGCACCACATTATTAGTGAGTGGGTAACTAAATTCATAAAACAAATATGACTTGAGTAACAAAAGTAATGGAGCTGTTCTGCGTGTTACATGTGCTGACTGAATTATACTCTATTCTTCACATACTTAAAGCAATAGAGTTTGATAAGCAAGTAGCTATTACAGGTATTTAAGCTGACTTGAAAATAGTTTTCTTGAAGGGAGCAAGAGAAGATGGGTGTGGGAGGGTCTTCATCCTTCTGGAAATATACTTGTAGACACAAACCGTTTTGTATTTTAGGTACGATGATGAAATTGTATAGGTTCTGTGGAACTGGTGGCTTATATTGTCACAGCAGATAGACAGTTCTGTGGTGTTATGGGAAGCAGAAAAACAGTTCTGTGCAACTGACTGTGTGGTGGCTTTGGAGGAAAGCTGTAATGACTCAACATGCGTGATCCTTGTGTCTTATGCTACTCTTCAGAATTACAGAGTCTTTTGCCAAAACTTCCTTTCCTTGCAGCTGTAAAGTTGGCTTTCACCTTCCAGCATTGATGTGTTGTACTGATGTCACGGCTTTGACCCTGTGAAATTAGTAGTATGCATGACATTTCTGCTTTAAAAAAAATATGAACTGCTCAACAAATGTGCTTCAGGGTAAGAATGAGGAGACAGTAGTAGGGGACCTAAGATGATTTGAGATGCAGTCACTGTCACTGCACCAAAATAGCTGGAGATTGAACCTTCTGCATTTGATGATCTGTGTCTTGCTGGTGGCCTGGCCATGGTGAATGGGGGTACTGCTGAGTTACCTGGGCTTTACTGAGGTTGGCTAAAACCATGCAGAAAAGACCCCGTGTGTTACGCTCCCTTTATGCTGAACAGGGCTCTGGTGAGAAGAGCCAAGCTCACAGCCTCCTGCCCAGGAAGCTCTGAAGTACTGTGGCTCCTACCAGTAACATTTTTTTAGAGAAAATTGGAAAATCTTTACTTTTCCAGCCCTCTTGCCACAGAAAAATATTTTTAACCCCAATAAGCAAGCATCACAAAAACACTAAAATCCAAGTGAGCAATTAATTAAACATATTGGTTTAAAGCTTTTTTTTTAAAAAAAGGTATCTGCCCAAAGCCTTTTCTGTGCAGAAGTCTTAGCCTTATCCTCACTTAGGAATATCAGCTAGTTTCAAGCAGCCCATTTACTGAAAGCGGTAAACTAGCTGAGCAAAAGGCACTTAGGAAGTTAGTGAGAGAAATAAAATTTAGGATCAAAGTGCTCATGCTTAATCTCTGAATAGCAAACAACCCTGGAGAGACCAGGGCAATCTGCCTCTTCAGCAGCTGTGCCACTGAGGTGGAGATAAGTGTAATTAAGCTGGGCATGTTGCAGATCCAAAAGTGATTTGCAGCCCACACCGGCTGAACTGTCTCCAACTCTTGCTGAAAGGTCCTTCTTTGGTTTTTTTCTGAAGTAGTAGTAGACAATGCAGAAATGTGTTTTTGCTGGCCTTCAGGAAGTGCTCGAATTGTTCCTTTCTAATCAGTTAGTTGGTGGCAAGTGAATGAAGCAGCAGAAGTCATCTTGCATAATATATATATATAAAAAGATGGACTTGCGAAGCGCAAGAGATGCAGTAATTGCTATGAGGCAGGATATGAGGGAAGTTCTTCCCATGGCTGTTTCTTTGCACTCTGTTTAATATGAGGTTATGCTTTTTTTAGTGCATCATGTCAGTTTCTAGTTTTCAGCTGTGGTTTGTGTACAACAGACTAAATTACCTTTACATGGTAAAGTCTCAGGCGGCCTGATATGATAAAAGGATCAGAGGTAACCTTTGGGCTGTTCCATGAGAGACATTCTTGAGTTTTGAATGTGGTCTTTCAGGCAAAGTAATAGTAAAAATGACACTTTCATTTTGCACAGCCTGCACGTGGCCTAGTGTTTGGTTCCATACCCTTTGCCATACAGTGGATCTTAAGATGTGACCAGTGCTAATGTGCGGCAGCTACAATTGCTAGAAGATGTCACAACTTGAAAAGATAAATCTCCAGTGATATTCTGAAGGTGTTAGAGTCTCTAATCTTTCTGATTGGATGAGAACAATGCTGAATGGCAAGAAAATTTTAGTATTTCTCATGGCAATCCTTTTCTTCTTTTCTTTTTCATCCTTCTAGGTTGAGCAGTGCTCTAGCAGGGAGGCAGCAGTATGCAGTGAAACACACTAATGCTGTGCATGTTAGCCAAGTGAAATAATCTATTTGCAGCTGAGTTTATTCCTTCAAGAGAAAGTTCTATCAAGACTCATGAATGCAGTAACAAAGTACATACCTGTCACGGTTTAAAGCTGGGCTGGCTGTTAAGTGAACGACAGACGCTCTTTGTTAACCCCCTCCCTCCCCAAAGTGGGGGGGGAAAGAGAAAAGGGAAAGAGACTTATGGGTTAGAAAAGTTAAAACAGCTTTAATCTAACTACAATAATAATGAATAATAATAATAATGAAATATATACAAATATACAAATATGTACAAAACCGATATCGAGCTCCCCCCCACTGATGACGAATACGTCACCCGGACGCTGCGGGGCACGCCCCAGGAAAGTCCCGGACTGTACTCAGCAGCAGCAGGCAGGAGCTGGATTCAGGAATGCACGGATCGGGATCGAAGGCAGAAGAATCAGACAGAGTCCTCCTCGGATGCCGGCCATAGAAGAAGAGAGCGAGACCCTCGTGATCCCTCTGCTTTATACCGAGTATGACGCGTATGGGATGGAATACTCCCTTTGGTCAGTTTTGGGTCACCTGTCCGACCCGCTCCTCCCCACCGCAGGGTCGCAGGGGTGACGACTTCTCTGCTCTTTCAGTTCCGGCGCACAAGAAAGTTAGCAGAAGCAAGCATCGACCTTGGTCTCCATAGGGATAACTATAAGCAAGGGCCTTTCTGCATACCATTGCTTCTGATGTTCCAGCACTAACTATAAACACCAAGCCTTATCACTGATAGAAGCAGCTACTGTCTGGAAAAACATACAGTTAATTTCAGAGAGTGTAGCTTCTCAGAAGAGACTTCACTAAAAAGCAAAGTTACTAAAAGAAAATCGGTTCTGTCCTGGCCCAAACCAGGACAATACCTCCATAGGCCTCTTGCATAGGATGGTCTTTTGAGAGGCAATGTAGAAAGCAAACTGGGTGCTAACATAGGATATGGCATGAAGAGGCTTTCTATCTCCAGAGCTGCCTTTAAAGCTCTTGCTGGTATACTTGGAAGGGGACACAGTGAACAGCAAAGCCTGCAGATCTGCTGAACTGAGAGATGCAATGAACTGTTTGGTATCAGCTGCAGAGCTCCTACGTACTGATCCGATGTCGCTCTCCCATGTCAGGAGCAGATGATGATGCTAATCAGCCTCTATACCTTGATACTGCCTGGACCACCACTTGAAGAGCGGACACTTGCCCAGGATGAGTTTGATAAGAGCTCAGATTCCTAAGGCTAGATGGAATCCTTGCATCACTTAGTCTGGAATCCTGTTCCTTACAGGCTGTTCAGCTTGAACACTCTAAGCTCAGACTACCTATTGAATGATTGTGGTAACTACTGAAACCACTTGTCAGGTACTTTGAGCTACTCAGCTCTGTAAACAACAGGTTTTAAACTTGAATTTGGGGACAGGGAACTGCTTTCCCTTATCCTTGCTCTCATCTGTTCCACAAGCCTGTTTTCCTTTTACCTGGAAGGGCTGGCCTGCAAAGATCAGCATATTTTTGAAGGCCATGCCACCAATGTTTCATTTTTTCTCTCCTACCCTCTTCTGCAAATTGGTGGAATGAAGTCTGCAGATGTGTTTAAATACTTGTTTTAATAAAGTACACGAGCACTCTGTGGCAAGAGAGGCTTTGCTGACAAAGTCTTCCACACTGACCCAAGTCTGAGTCAAAGAGTTTGCCATGTGCGCAATGTTTCTTAAAGTTGATGAAGTCATCTAAAAATAGCCAAAGCAAATCAGGCTGCTTGAAGCAATATATAAAATATTATCTGTTTCTTATTCATAAGGGAGGGAGGCAGGCAGGCAGAAAAATTTGGTAATGAAGTTATTAACCTGTCTGTGTGGCCACTAATTATAGCTACTGCTAGCTGCAGCAAATGTCTGCTTTCTTGACATGTGGTATCTCCTTCCTCATGGCAGCAGTAAGCTCTGACTATCATGGTGTTGGTAGGAAGGAAGCAGCTCAGTGAAGCCTACTCAGTGCTAACATAATGAGGCGCAGCTCAGTAGTGCGGTACAGACCTTCAATCATAGTGAAAGGCGAGGAATTCCCTGCAGGCAAGCTGTAAGAGTTTGGCTCTGACAGTGGCTTACTTCCAGTTAGGAGATCAATTTTCTCTGATGGGTTCCATGGAGACAAATGAACCAAAATGAGTAAACATATATTGCCAGTTTGGCAACACATTTATCAATAGTTGTGATTTCCATTACAAACCCAATGAGAGAAAGACAAGAATCTATCTTCCACCCTGCTCCCCTTTTCCTGTCTGCTACTCAGTTGTGCCAAAGCACCTTGTTCAGGGTGGGGGCAGAGGAGTTACAAATTTCCTTCTTGTCATTCTTTTCAAAATTCAGTACAGGAAGGTCAGAATTCCTCTTGATAGTGATATTTAAATAGTTGCTTTCATTAAAGTATGTAGGTTGTCCGTTTGCAGCTGCTCTGTCTGGGTGCATCTGTGGAACACTAATCTCTTCTGCTCTTTCTGGTCTAGTAGCATTCCTGGATGTTCCCAGTTCCAGTAAAACCTAGTGCTCCACGCACCCCAGTCCTCCCTGGCTAGCTTGGCTCTGGTATACATGAAGCAGTCAGCAACTCTGTGTCCATTCTGCTATCCTGGCATGTTTGTTGGCCTGTCCCACCAGTGGTAGGCAAAATACACTCAACCTGCAAATAGTGTCTAAAAATGTGGTATTGCATGACACGCGACGTTCATCCTTGTCATCAGTAGTTAATATTTTATTCCTATAGTACTAAATTACCATCCAGAACTGTAAACGTGCAGTCAACGTGACAGGACAGTGTAAGTTGAGGAGAGGAGCTGCTGCACCTCTGGCCTCCAAGGGTGAAGCTTAGAGGGCTCCAGAAGCCAACTGCCCAAAGTCAAAGTTGTATCCCAAAGTCTGTTACTCTGGAGAGTGCTATAGGAAACTAAAAGTCACTCCTCAGGCATGCAGCTGTATGTCCTGCTGTCTTACTGTGCTGAGATGGGTTCTCACTGCTTGAAGGTGCATATTTCAGGTGAGCAGGCTGCTCTTTGGTTTCTGCTCCAGAAACTCAGCGTGGGAACTGATGAAAGGGGAAAGAAGAGGACATTGAGAATCTGACCCCTCATTTGCAGGGGCCAGAAGCATATAGTGACTTAGAAGCATCAGTAGAAAATGTGTCTGTCTAAAGCCAAGATGAAGTTTTAGCATTTGAATTTCTGTCTCTAATTTATTTGAGATCCATGGAAATGTAACTTAGTGTCTGACACTTGGAGAGTGATTAAGGTTGTTAAGCAGTTTTTGAAAATGTAAGAAATACATTCTCTTTTTTTTCTACCTGTTCTGCTTATCTGCTGTTCAAATCTCTTTCAAGGAACTTGATCAGCAGCTTTGTAAGTACATAAATATCAAAGCAGAAGGAGGTACCTGACACTGATATGGTCTGTAGCTCCCTCTGAAAAAGGAGTTTCTAAACAACCTCTTCTGGAGGAGCTTCAGTTTCAGGAAAAGGTGTAGCACATTATTCTGGGTTGTAAATATGGCAGTAGAGAAAAAAGTTAACCACAGTCTTAAAACCTTCTACTGCCATCAAAAACTTTCTACTTAGTTCCATTACAGTAAATTTTGCACTCACATTAAATAGCCTGGGTATACCTCACGCCTAGTTGTTGTATCTTAAAGTTAAACTGATCTGAATGATCTAGATGGTCTGACTAATCTAGAGTTTCAGTCATTCATTTGAATATCTGTTTGATTCAATACTCCTTAGTTCTTGCTCTAGATTTTTAAGTTTTGGTTAATCTATCATCTCAGAGAGAGCATGCTTTAGGTGCTGCTTTCTCACTTAGCTAAGGGAGTTGAGTACGCAGATCTCAGCCTGTTGGACACTTCTGTGCAAGAGAAAGTAATTAAATTCCTCATAGTAATTTAATTATACCAGGATTCAGTCTTTTAGCCAAACTATTACCCTATCCATAACCACAGAGTTTCTCGGAATGCACTAATGCAGTATTTTCTTCAGTTTCTTCCTCATTAATAATAATATCAAACATATGCTGAAACATTTCTGCCTTGTATCATCTTTCAGAATGATAAGAAAAGTTTAGGAAATATTGAGTGAAAAATCCAGCCTTCACCCAGTGGGAACAATCATCTAGTCTGTGGAATTGATTTTTCTACTGAAAATTGAAATGTACCCAACTTCCTTCAGGCTCTTTGCAATTTAAATTTATATATATATATATGTGTGTGTGTGTGTGTGCACCGCCCCCACATGTGCTCTATTTTTCTGTCTTCTGGGCAGCTTACTATTGACGTTTCTGCAAAGATAATATTAGTATCTCTACATATAGCTCTGAAATGGAACACTAACACATTCTGCTGTGATAGCATGGGTTTTTTCCCCTCTCAGGGAAGGTAAAAATGCATTTGCCTGAATTCAGAATTCAATGTGTACTTTAATAGATCATCTTCTGACATAAAATTCCTCAAAGTTTTGTATACAGCTGTTGCTAGTCTTCTGTAAAAGTCTTGCAAATAAACAGATATGGAAATTTTTTCAAACTCCCCCTTATTGTGGCATAACACTGTTGGCAATTGCAATGTAATGTCTTCACTGATGGTGGTACCTGCAATAAATATAGCTCTTCTCAAGTATGGTGAAGGCCTTTTGGAGAATGCCCAGTCTGGCTGTGCTGATTAAGCTCAAACCTGCGCTCTAGATTTTAGCTAAGCTGTCAGTATTTCTTGCCAAGTAAATTACAGCAAACTGCTGTACTGAAGGTGTTTGTCACATCTCTGATGTGATCCCATTTGCTTAATTACACTAGTTGTCCATATTGCTTTACAGGTTAATAGAAAGGTATGTTGTCTGAAAGCAGTTCTTCAGAAAAGTTACGTCTTTCAGAATTATCTTGGACCAAAGTTCTCTACTTCAGTGGATGCCAGCTTATTGTGATATGTTGCAATACATCATGAGGAGGCTGTTCTTGTGGCTAGAATGGTGTGATCAATTCAGCAGGCACCCTCAATGAATGTGTCTGTCTTAAATAGTTATCTTCATTAGTATGGTCAAGAGCTTAAAACATTCGTGTGTTTTAATTTCAAACTGCACATCACTCATTCAGTGCAATTTCTTAGGTATACGAACTGGTACTTGTGCTGGGAGTGTAGTTGTTCCTCTCTAGTGAATAAGCTGAGGTTTATCAATAAGGGCCAAACTGACAAAACAGCTGGGGCTTTGGTTCTCTTGAAGCATGCTACCAAAAAAGAAAAAGATTGAGAGACCCAGGAAATCCTAGAGTGTTTCAGTGTGCACTTTACTTGTTCTCCTGAGAACACATTGAGTCTTATGCCCTTTATTGACTTGGATATCTCCCATCAGGTGATTTTATTGTATTAGTTGCTTTCCTTTCTTTTTTTAAAAAACTTACATGTTATCACCACATACTATTATGCTGTGCTATCACGAGTTGCAGAAGTAGTAACCCTATGACTACACATGTCTTAATTTTCATTCTTTCCCTACTTCTCTCTTTTTCATATTGCTTATTCTTGGGTGGACTTGGAATGCTGGGAACAGCATACAGCTGTGGTGGTTAAGAATTAGTCCTCACCTCACTGCCTCTACTTTACAGCTACTGCAGGGTCTTACTAAACCTGTCAGTAATGCAGGTAATTTGGAGATGGTGTTCATATTTCATCTGCTTTTTCTAGCATCCTTCTTGCTAGTATCAAAACTCTAAGGCTTCTTGGAGTCTTCCTGACCAAGAAAGCCTCACGGATTGCTCTCTCCTGGGAAGAAGCACCACTTGGTTTGCGTGGGTGCTCAGAGGTGGGAAGGCGGCTGCTCTCCAAGGTCCATCGGCTCACCTTTGTTACCCTGTCCAAGGTGCTGAGTGAGGAGCTGCTGTATGGCTTGTTACCTGAAATTGAGCCAAATCCTCATTCCGTTCCCCTCTGTTTTGGGAATCCTCTGCTCTACGGTGTCTTAACATTATCTATGGATATTTAAGATGTTGAAAGAATGCTGTAAAAGATCTCAAAAAACCCCTGTGAATTTCTGTAGCGTGAGCTTCCCTTAGGGCTACAACAGCTGAATTTGAGGTTCAGTGCTGCAGGTAACAATAGCTAATGAGTTTCTAAAGCTGTTTCTGAAGAATTTGCTCATTGCTAGGGTAAGCAAGATAAGGTGAAGGGTCCCTTTAAGATAACTACACTTTTACAGTCTTCAGCATGGATGAAGCCCTGCTATGTGAAATAATCATATATAAATTTCAAAGGTGGTTATAAAAATGCGGTAGAGGATTTCAGAGAGAACTGCAATAAAAATTATAGCAAGCCCTTTAATGTGTTTTGCTTGGAACTTTATCATATCTAAAAACCCTTGTCCCTTGAAAACTTGAACAGGAAAAACAGTTATTCAACATCAAATTGATCCAAAAGAAAATTTTGACTATTTTAATGGAAATCTCTTTCTCTAGGGCATCTGAACTTATTTGAAACCTAGAGGTGTCTTATGGGAGTGGCAAAAGAGGTGTTTCATGACATCAATCCATCTTAAATGGATTGAGTGTCTTGGACAAGCTTATCCAGTGAGGCATACTAAAGAGGTCCTAACTTCAGGAAGTGTTGAACTTGTTTCTTTGGTAGGAAACATATTTGATCCTGAATAAATTATCTTGGATTTCTTTATTGGCCATCCAGTCTATAGAGTTGGCAGGACTCTGCAGACATGGAGTAAAACTCTTTAAAGTAACATCTGTGAATTCTGATGTAAGAGAAGTACAATATATGTCATATTAAAACTGACTTAATGCAAATTTTGTACATTTGTCATTTCTGATCTCAGCCTGCAGGATTAGGTGTTTAGCATCAGTCAAAAGGAATTTACTATAGAATATGTTTTAATGACACATTAGGGAACATAACCACAATGTTTTTCCCCTTCCCTGAATATCGTGGATAGAGAGGGTGGGGGCAATATCGTTTAGTCTTCCAGCCAAACAGTTTTGACTTTACAGTTGAGGCTGCATCATGTATCTTGTGCCAACTTCATGCTGTGCTAATATATTTTACCAAGCACACAATGCTAAGAAAGAACGTGATCCAGAAGAAAATCAGCTGCTTTCTAGTTTCTGAAAAAGAGTTACAAAGCAGTTTATTTCAAAATGAAATTAAAAGTCATTTAGTTTTGTTCCTTCAAGCAACAAATTAATTACTGGAGAAGAAGGTAGCTGCACAACAGGATTACTCTTCACTTCTGTAGACAGAAGAGCAGTAAAACAGGGTGACAGAAATGCTATGAGGAAAATTGTAGGAGAGACAGCAAAAGACACTTTCCTACTGATGCATTTATGTCAGAGTAATGTTATAATTCTGTATTGTTGGCTGGAATTACATCATGCACAATATGGGACTGGGGTATGTTCACTGCTTCTCTCTGTAAGACAGCGGGCCTTGCCTCAGGCACATAATAGTGCAAGAGTCCTGTAGTAACTGTATGGCCCTTCTCACTTTTTTTTCAGACCTGAATACTTCAAAGGCAAGCATGCAATTTGCGTAGTGTGTTTCATACACTGGGAAGAGCTTTTAGCCTAACTCTAGGTGGTGGGTCATTTTCTTATGTAAAGAATGAAAAATAATACTTGCCACAATGTTATTCTTCCTAGTGGTGTTGGAGTTTCTTGTCAGTAGTAGGGCTTGAACCAAGGCTGTTGGAGCCCTGCAGAGTCTGATTATTTTGCTGGGAAACTGAAAGAGCTTTAAGGTGTAACGAGTGACCTATCTGACCTGGTGTTTTCTCACAGTGAGCTATACAAGTTAACCAGGTTCTATATGGTTTTTTAAAAAAACTTAACTGTAAAAGAATTGGAACCATGGGGTCAATGATGTCTTGTTTCAAGTGACAACAGTGTCTGTTAAATACCCACGCATCCTATGTGCATGGTACAAATGGCACATGACAAGTGTTGGGGAATACTCAATCTACCTCATCTCTGGTGCCCAGCTAGCGCTGCATGTTTTCTTCTGGTGCATTATGGACTGCTTTTCTATTGCAGTACTTCAGAATTGATGTATCCAGATGGCCCAGAACAGTAGGAGTTAGCCTTATGGAGACTTTCTGAGGGTAGGAGCAGGAGAGTTGAGTTATCTGTACACATGCGTGAACAACCAATAGCCAAGATGATGTTTCCTGGGGGATATTTTCTCTCCATGGGAGAGCGGATCCAGTGACTTATTAAGGGCAACACTGCCTTCATGAAGATAATAGGATGGTCAGAGAAGTGGTGGTTGCTGTTCAGGTTGGCGGTGCTCCTTTCCAGCCAAAACCTGCTAACCAA
This sequence comes from Steatornis caripensis, assembly GCA_013398225.1. Lineage (NCBI taxonomy): Eukaryota > Metazoa > Chordata > Aves > Caprimulgiformes > Steatornithidae > Steatornis > Steatornis caripensis. The sequence goes on from VZSC01015397.1 coordinate 222,170, forward strand.
TTGCTCATAGTGTTACCAGAGCACTTCACTGACAGGCTGTGGCTTTGACTTAACATTTAGTAGTCCCTAGCCAGAGCTATAGACTTATGTAAGGATAGTCTCCCTGCCCAGGTCTGCCCTTCAATGAAAAAACGTTTTCACTGTTTCCCTACCTGCAAAGGTGAAAAAGGGCAGAAAATTACCATTGTCCTTGTTTGTAATACTGCCTACGTGCATTTCAATATCCAAACCTCAACATGTTAAAAGTTTTAGACTAATTGAAGTATCTGTAGACCTTGTTCTTCAGTAAGCATTCACCTGGATATTTAACTCCCATCAGTGTGTACATGAGGCTGAATCTTGGCAGAATCTCAGCATTTTCAGCAAATGGTTGGGCAAGTTTTACAATCTTTAAAGGACTGTTACAAAAATCACCATGCTGCGAAATACCAGCTTATTAAATGCACACGAGCAGGTAGTCCACCTTCCAGTTCTTTCCTGAGCTGTGGATTAGACATTTGCTACACAGCAACAGGGACTCTCCAAACGACGTGTCAGAACTGATGGCTGCCTGGCAGCCTGCTGTAATCTGTGCTTTGGAAAAATTATCAACTGTTCTGCTCTGCTGACATGAAAAATATATCCTTTCAGCCTTAACAGCTATAAACTGAAGCTGTCCTGGTGTCAGGCAGTTTCAGACTCAAGAGTTGGTGGCAAGACAGAGTTTATAGGGGTGGTAACCATCTTGTCATCTGTAATTTCTGAATGTAAACCCTCTCAGTTTGGTGTCAGCACTATGTGATGCTTAACTCCATGACCAAAGAGCAGAATTGGGCTGGCTTCACTCTGTGTCCGAGAAGTGGTTTCAAAGCTCTTTCCAGGCCCAAACGCCAAGTGGCATGCAGTGTATTCAGTAGAGCTGGTCCAGAAATAGAGCTTTCATCACTGGAAAGCTTGAACATTTCAAAATTAGCTTCTCCTCTGTTCCACAGAGACAGAAATGTACTGAAAGAAAACACTTTCTGAAAGTCTTCAAATCAGAGATGCTGAATTCTTTTAATTAGAAATTACTACTTTCATTCTGACAAAGGAAAATGAAAGGGTTGACATGACAAGTCTTCCCAAATACAAGATTGAAAACTGTGCTTTAAAACTCTTCTGAGAATTTGTGCTAGTTTTAAAGCAATATTGTTGCTTCTATCCAGGCTTCCCCGTAAGTTTCTGTAGTTAAAAATCTTTGAGTTGCTAATGTTTTGTCATATTGCATGTGAAAATTCAGAAACAATTTAGGATCAAGGTTAAGACTGTTGCTAGGAAGAAGTAGAATAACTTTCCTGCTGGTGGTGTTTTTGGTGGTTTATGTTCTGTGGATTGGGAGGGATGGGGATTTCTCTTGGCATGTGCTGTAATAAAAATTATAGTGAGCCAACTAGAGATTCACTGTGGATTAAGTCCTGGGTTAACTGTGTGTTTTCACAATATTGTTTCTACATTTATTTCTCTGGAATTGTCATCGTTTAGTGTAGCTGATAACGTTAGATCAGGAAAAGTTGTTAGATAATTCCAGGGGAAAGGGATCCTTCTTTTCAGGGCTGTAGTGTGATTTTAGAAGTTTATAAGAGTCCCAGAACTAGAATATCAATAACAAACTGAAGATTATCTGACGTTCATGAAAATTCCTGTATTCTTTACAAATAAGGACAGGGCTCCTTTCCTAGAATTAGATAGAAAACCGCTGGGTTCTGTACTGTATGTCTGAGTGGAAGACTGGAAGTATGGAACCTCCCAAGAAAGGAAAAGGATGTAAAGGTGAAAATCTGACCCTTGCATCCTTGAGACTCCGGGCTGCAGCTCAGTATCATGGGAAGAAATCTCATTGCTGTCTTCAGTACCCAAACCAGAAAAGTTGTATGATGAGTTGCAGGCAAGAATGGCAATGACTTACTGTTTTATCAGTCACTTGATCTTATCTGTTAGCTTTGCTACAATATTATGCATTCATAATCCAAATAAATACAGAAAAGCCTCATCAATATAGTTTAAAAATGTTATGCAGAAAATCGTGTGTGTGTGTGAGAGGGGAAGGATCTGATGAGCTGCCAGAGTCCTAAGGTTTTCCCCAGGAGGGCTGTGCTATATAAATATTATCTTTATAGTAATTATTTTGACTTTTACTGTATCTTTCATATTATAATTTGTGTTTATTATAATCAATAATTTTTATACATATTTAAAAGTAGTGGGTATTCCTCTGTTTACTGGTAGGTATGTCATGTTGACAGTTATATCTTCCTCAGTCTTAGGCTCTGCTTCAGTTTATTTTTTACACTTTACCTATCTACTTGCACACTCCCTTTTAATTGGTTCCTAGTTGTTCAGTTTTTCTGTTCTGTTTCTAAAACTGCTCTTACCTGAGCAATTGGAGCTTGTTCTTTTACAACAGCCATGCCATGTTCATTGCAATTTGTGTTTACACACACTGCCCCTCAGTCTCTCCAACTTTTTTTCCTCCCCTGTGCGTTTTTCCCTTCCCCCTGGCATGTTCCCAGTCCCCCCATGTGTTTTCTTGTGCACATGGTTTTTGCCCTTGCCCACTTTCACTGGCCTCTTCCACGTTTCCTGTCACTCCCGCTACCCGCAACCCACCGTGTCTACTCAAACAGGCTTAGTGTGTTTCTTTTATATCACCTCAGTTGGGTCTCATTATTTCTGCTTATAGGAATCTCCCAAACAGGAACATGCAAGTGTCTCCCATGTTTGTCCTCCCACGGGCAATTGCCTTATTGTACCCACTCATTTTGGGTTTTTTTCTAATATTGACTGCAATGCAGCTTGCATGGCCGGAGCATGAATGTCTTATAAAAGCTTAGGTGCACATCAAAATTGCTTTCTGAACCACAGTGGACCTTCAATTTTATCAAATCCCTCTTCTCATATTCTGGGAGCACTCCAGAAAAAAAGGACTGTTCCGCTTTCACCAGCAATTCTTATGCTGAATGGCAAAATGACATTGCATTGCAGGAACTATTAAAGAGCAAGCTTTGTGCAGTACAAAGAAGTGAGTACTTGGGGTGTTCTGCTTGGCTCAGCTTTGACTGCGTACACCCAACAAAGCCAGTGCAAAGATCTGAGGAATAGTGAGGTTGGAAGGGCTGGCACCTTCATGCCTGGAAGCTTGGATAGGGAAAACCTCAGCATCTGAAATCGTGCAGGAGGCAGGTTGGATGCACAATGTGCGTTGGTTCATGACAAACAGGAGATTTGTTTTGTTAACCAGTAATGAGACTTCAAAAGCATCCCTGGTCACTGCTGTGACTTGGGAGAAACATTTGGTAATCCTGAAACTATTAACAACTGAGGAAACAGTGGGTGAGAACCGATGCGGCTGTGCTCAGGGCTGTGTGGCTCCCAGCAGGCTCTGCTGCCTGAAGAGGGGATGCACAACACCAAAGGAACAGAGAATGCTCTGTTCGTGCTGAGCAGTTGGTGGAACTACAGTTTAACTCCCAAGGAGAAGTATGGTACTTTGAAAACTACATGGAAAAGGAGACTCATCAGCAGCTTAGGCTGCAAGAACTAGGTTCAGTCACTCATAGGATAAAACATCTGTGTCACTGCAGGTAACACGCTGAGCCTGCCAGTTCTTTTGTTCGATTTTGCTTTGCTTTTTGTTTTTCTGTCTGTCTTAGGGCCCGGGAGATGCAGGAACTACCACAATGTCGTATAGCCATTTAAATGCTTCTGCTAGGCTATGTGAAGAGTGGTGGTGTCACTGGTGCAGGACAGATGTTGTTCAGTAAAAACGAATTGTGATTTGGCCCAGTACCTCTGCCCATCTGACTTCCCCATGCTTGCTTCACAGCAGGCAGAAACTTGTGGCCTCAGAGCTGTCAAGAAATTCCCCTGCTCATGCATCCTCAACAGATCATTAGAGCCTCAGCATAAAGCAATTGCAGCAAAGTGGAAGAAGGAAAAAAAAAACAAACCACCTGCCAGTGAGTCAGCAACAGCTGGGAGTGAGGGAGGAGGAAATCCAAGTTAAACTATAGTGAGTGGGTGGCACAGCATTGCCCAGAAAGTAATTTCTGCATATTGGTATTGCGAGTACAAATGCTAACAGGGCTGGCCAGGATTGCTTTGGGTACTAATGTGACTGGGCTTGAATGCTTGGAATAACCCTACAGCAAGTGTCTCAGAATGGTTTCCCAAGGCCCTGCTGTGTGAACACAACTTAAACTGCTCAGAGGAGCCTCCTGGTTGACTCTGAAAGTTGCTGATGTTCGAGCACGTATTTATTGCTGTAAACAACCTTATGTGTTTCCAGGTTTTGTGCAAACAATAGTACTGCAAGAGAACTTCTTTTCATGATCCTGTGACTAAATTCCCAATTTAACAAAACACTGTTACATTCTGAAGTGTTTGGCCAAGTCTAAACTTCAACTGGGCTTAAGGGTCATGAGCCCAAAGCAGTTAAGGATGGATCCTGCAACTTTGGCCTAAGGAGACTGAATTCCTCATTGACTGATTGAGCATTGTGTGACTGATAGACCAAACCGTGACTGAGCTGAGTTCATGCTTCCCTGTTGAATCCTGAAGGATTATTCAGTTTGCCTTTCTTACAGCTACCTTTAAATGCATTTTTTCTGCTGTAAAGAGTGGCTTCATGGCAAAAGCCGTATGTCAGCTACGCATGGCAGGGACCCAGTTAAGGAGAAGTTGATTAGTAGGTGGATTATAGCCACAGTTTTGTAGTGAAGAAATGATCCCGGAAGGGAAGTACGTGCACTGCATGTTATATATAATGAACCAGGGAACGTTGTAATTCTTCCTTTTTCTGCTCTGGCTGCCGAAGCTTTTATCTGAGACATGTAATGAAAATGTGTTTCTTAAGTTCCTTTTGTCTGTGTTACCTTGACAGTCTAGCATCACTAATGAGAAATGGAAGCAAAGTGGCTTTTGCATTAGTAAGAAATTTAATTAAATGGGTTCTGATGTCTGAAGACAATAGCTTACATTACTTTGTGTTGGGGTTTTTTTTTCCCCACCTCATTTCTCTTTGCTGGCTTCTCTGCAAGACCTGCCTTGATAAACTGGTAAATTGCTGATGAAAGCCCATTGGCTATGTCTGCTCATTCTTCTAACTTAAGGTTGATATAGAGCTTTTGCTTTAGCATGCTAAACGTGAGACAGGTTGTCTCTCACCAGCTTTCCCCCACTGCAACTCTGCTAATTTACAACTCAGTTACCTTAATTTACTACATGACAGAGAAGCTTTTGAAACCACAGATTAAAATCTGGACTTGCTTGACTTGTCCATTCTTTCTGAATAGCTGCTTTCAGTTGCATATAGTTTTCTGCAAGCTCATTTTATTTCAGGCTTTCTGAAAAACAGCAAAAGATCTGGAAGTCTAGCAGTGCTTGTGTAGCAGTCAAAGACAGCATTGTTGCTTCAATTAAAACAGCACGGACCCCGATGTCCTTTACCAATTACTTCTTTCTCTGTGCTATTCTTGGAGTACCCATTGAATGTCAGTAGAAAGCCAAAGGTGACAGTACTTTATTATTACTACAGGACTTACCAGGCAAAATTTTGATTGAAAGATTTCATGTAAAGCACTACTGTTCTTTATTAATGATGCTACAACAGTAGCTTTGCTGATAATGTCACTAGTAGTGGTTTGTCAGCTAGAGCTGGTCAGGCTGCAAGGTCTGGGTAAGCGTATGTATATTCTCATCTACGTTCTCTTTCAGTGATGGTGATAACTGCGACAGAAGCTTTATCAATAATAATTGCAGCTGCATTCCAGTGGCAATGTTTTGGCACGTAAATGAGAAGGTCACTTGTGCCTGCAAAACTGAGATGCCTGTGTGGGTACTTGTAGTGTAGTTACATCTAGTCTAATAAATGATACATGTCCAGGAGTGTCCCTGGGTGCAGAGGCCAACTGGCATGGAGTGGCCTAGTTCTGTGACAGTAAATACTGCTGGACTACGAAACAGCATGGCTTGTACAAGCTGCCTGTTGGGAACAGTCCCAGCAATGCCCTCATCACTGACCTGGGCATAAGGATGGCTCATGAGTGTCCTAGTGCATTTTGCAAGCAAAGTGTACACGGGAATGTCCTCCAGTCAAAGATCCAGCCTATGGCCCACTTGTCTTATCACAACTGACCTCCACTGTCTGAATATGGAAGATTTGCAGAGCACTGCTGATGCTTCAACTGTAGACTTGAAAATACTACTCCAAAATGTCTGTGACTGTATTGAACTGTAGCTCGCTCTTGAGATGAAAAAGCTGCGTGCATTATGATATATGATATGCTGTGAATTGTTTTCTCAGCCTGATTAAAAAATTAAAGCAAGAGAAGGAAAAAGCATGATGTGATGTAACTGGCATAAACACATACTGAGAATTGAACAGTGTTGCCCAAAATACATTGTGCTTGAACCAAAGAACAGAGAATAGGGGATGCTAGGAACCAGGCTCTGGAATATCTTTCTTCTGCAGTTGGCGTTATTCACCCTTTGTGTGACAAAACCTAGTGTCTGTATAAGCTAGCACGCTGCCAGTGAGTGGGAAATCCACTCCCCCTGCCATCTGCTCTCCTGCATGAATAGTTAGGAGGAGGAAACAGGCTCAGCTCACGGAGAGAGAGAAACAGAGAGCAGAATAATGCGGGGAGAAAATATCCCATCAAAACTAGTGGCAGGCTGGGTGGAGGGAGAAGGCAGGGGAGATGGATTTCCAGCCTTAGGCAAGAGCAGCTTGCAGTGAATGAGGCTGTTCACCAAACAACCAGCAGTGCTTGGAGTGGGAGAGCTGCGAGAGAAGGGAGCAGCACTCCAGTTCCTGGAAACGCTGTCCTTGCAAACATGCTTGGGCGAGCACTGCCAAGCATGTTGCATTTCTTTAGGCTGTCACTGCAGCTCATTACTTGTGTGTGATCTTTGAGGTGTTCTGCATCAACCAAGCATCTGAACTGAGGACGTGGTCCCCTTAAGAGCAAACCTCCTCTCTAACGGTTTTGTTTATGTCCTCTCTGTCTTGCTTTTCAGTTGATCCATTTCCTTTTGTGGTTAAAAGCCTCATGCCATCCTTTATTTCTTAGAGCAAGAGATTCACACTCCATGTGGCCTTGTGGGATACCCAGACACAAGTACAAAAGACGTCCCCCACAACATGACTGTATATAATGTTGACTGTTCACACAGCAGGAGGTGTTAATAGCATTGCAGGAAATATGAGCTTCCACCTGTAGCTCTGGTTTATATTCTTTGGGTTCGCGGCTAATTGAAGAGTCTTTATCACCCACATCTCTTACTGATTGTAAAGCCGTATTTCTTTTGAGGAAACCTAGAACCACAGAAATTCAAGTAAGACCACAAATGTTCATCTCTTGCTTCCAATGAAAAGATTTGCAGACCATCTTATAGGCAACTAAAGAAGGCAAATGCTATCCTAACATTTGGCTTGGCAAAATTCTTCAAGCTAGCTAATCCAGCAAGTTTATAGCAATTCATTTCATATCCCATAGTCAGTATTGTGGCTTTTTCCCAGTAAACCTTTAAATGAAAACGTGGAAGGTGGCACTAAGTCGCTTCTTCCAGGTCATCGGGAAGAGCAAGGCATCATCACAACTACTAAGGCTTGTCAGTGCCATTGTACATAGTACATAATATGCATAGTACGTACCATACAATACTGTGCTCTGTTTTCAGAGCTGTGGCAACAGGCAGTAAATGCAAGACTGAAAATGCTAGGCTCTGGGTAAGACTGTTGTTATCCCTTCTTTGAGTGGAGACTTTTGATTTGATTCGAGTCAAGCGTGACGAGCACCGGGACACTTAGATGCGTGGGCTGCAGTTCCCTGCTGCTTTGCATATAGGAGGTATTCCAGTATGCGCTGCAAAAGAACTTCATCTCCATTTGTGCATGCGTGGGCATACAAATGGTTATATTTACATTTCATCCCGTACTAATGTAATTTTCACCAGTTCCATCCGTCGTGTAACTTCTATAAGTATTTAAACACACGCACCCTCATTACGTATATGCACACGCGTTTTCACAATGTACAATTTGAAAGCCCTGTTTCGGGGGCGGGGGTGGGTGTTGGAGGAAATCTTCATAGGTTTTTGTCATTTTTTAATCCCCCCTTGTGGCAAAGCTTCCCCCCAAGTCTCCAGCTGTCTTTTCAATGTGTGACATAGCTATCTTGGAACAAGCTGTGCAATTCTGTATACTTATCCATATGCTCTTGTTAGCCATTGTTGATATGTCTTTATTTTTATTTTACTCCCTCTGTGTAAGTTTGGAGCAGCTGTTTATCAGAAAGACAGACTTCTAGAAGTTCCATCAATATAACTCTTTTCTTCCACAATGGCAAACTCCAGCTGCATTTCTTATGTTTTTGTTTGGTAGTAATGGAGACGTTTTTGCCCATTACTAAAGCAGAATGTGTGTGTATTATCTCCTCTCACCTTTATCTCACTCTTGTGGTTCCTGCTGATTATTTGAACTTTTATTTCATGCAGTAATTAACGTGTCGTAATAAATTAATTCTTGGCTTTCTTTCCTCCTTCATTAATGCAGGAAATTCTTTGTTGTTCAAAGAGGTTATGTGTCTGCCAGATTTCACACAACTCATTAAAAAGAAGCTTTAAATACAGTAAACAAATCAACTCTAAACCCAAACAAAACGGAAGGGAGTATAGCAAAGCATGGTGGTTCTACATGCATATGAATCTCTTTTACACAGGTAGGCTTTTTTTTCCCTAACTGACATTGCCAAGATTTGTTTCTTTCTTTGTTTCTTAGCTGTGATATACATATTAGAACCAGAGAGCTTTAACTCAGGGTGAGGGCTGTTCTGCCCTCATCCTCTGCATCCTGGCTATTGTACACCTTTATAAAATAAAAAGTGTGGTGGTTTTCTCTCCATCCTTGAAGCAGAAGGTGTTTTGTTTTGTTTCCCTCCTCCTTAACAACTGGCAGTACGTAATCGGGGACAGTATCTGTCTGTCTAGTGACCACAGTGAACTTCCTTGTATTGTAACGGCTTGAAAGCCTGGAGGACTTAGACATGTCAGAAGTCATTAAAATGTAGAAGCTTCACCCACCCACGGTGGTTCTTGTTGATCCTGTTAACTTTCACTACAGTAAAGGATCCTTGGGTGTTTTTCTTCTCTCTAATTAAAGCAGACAGAAGACTTCTCTGTGAGGTTCTGTGTCTGTTGAATTTCACACATTGCTTTATTTGAGTAAACAGACCCCGTAAATATGTATGGAAAGTCCCAGCACAAATAAATCATCACAGCTCTTTTCAGAAAATATAAACCTCTCTGAGTGTCTTACTGGCAGAGCTTAGCATGTGGTTGCACTAGGTGTGTATTGCATGGTGGTTTTGGACTTCTGCTCTAAGTTCAATGTTGAATAATGGAATAGGCAGATTGCCCAGCAGTGCTCACTAGCAAAGTGCAGGTGCTATTGCTACAACATTTGGTGGTCTCAATGCTGTCTTTCCTTTTCTCTGGGGTCTCTTAGGCACCTTTTCTGGTTCAGTAGGTTCTACTGAATAAAAAAAAGAGAAAATAAGTTTATGTGGAAAACAGCATTTGACTGCGATTTCTAAGGGCATTTGGGAAAGAGCACTGGGTCTGGAAGGTACAGAAATCTCGAATCTGTCCAGACACACTCAGTCAAAAAGCATAAAGAACTGCAGAGATAAATATACTGAATATATAAATTTAAAACCCATGAAAATGAGAGACACATCCATCTTTTTGTCACTGTATCATTCAGGCAGAAGGTCTTTCAGGCAGCAGTGGAAGTAGGAACAATTAAGAAATAGAGAATACCTCATGGTAGAGAATTGTGCAAAGTCTGTCTGAGCTGTAGAGATGAGAGGATTCTCCTGTGTGTTCAGGAGACAGGATTAACATATGGTTTTTCCTTCAGTGTATTTGTGGGACAGTACTGGAGAAAACCAATGAAAATTGATGGAGTATCATTGTTCATTACTTATATGTTTTATAGACATAATATATAGTACATTTTTTAATACTAAGGCTGTAAACAGTCTTAATCTATACCATAGTCCCTAAAGTCTGAGCTGCTGCCTTATGAGAATGTGGAAGCATTTTTGCACGGCACAGGGCAATGTGCTGTGGACGCCACAGCTGGAGCTACAGCAGTAGCACCAGGACTGGGAAGAGTTGAGCTGCACTAGCATTGCTCCTTCGCCTAAGTGGGCTGACCCTGCACCTCGCACAATAATGCAGAGGGGGCAGACCTGAACTACTGTAGTAGTACCCTCGTGTGGTGCTGTATTGTGCTGCATAGACACGCTCTAAAAGATGTTAGGGGTGACTGATTTATTCAGTCTCAGAAAATTATCCTCAGAGAAGAACTGGCAGCTTCCAAAATTATACTGAAGTCATAGTATTTATCATACCCTAGAGGAGATGCTAAAGGGACTGAGTGGGAATGGTGGTCAATACCTACACTGTCGTACTGTGCCATTCGGTCCTTGCAATTCTGTCTGGTGCTGTAACATATGCCCAGCTTTCTTTCAAATTCATCCCAGCCTGCTGCTGCTGTTTCCCTTCTCCCTTAGTGTGCTTTGAGAAAAGCATTTACCCATCAACGTTAGGGAACATGTTTGTATTCTGGCTCTCTTTATAGGTCAGTGAGTAATTCTAAATTAAAACATGACTTTTCTGTTAACCTTTTATGTGGTTTCATTTTACAGCCTTATGAGTAGCTTCTCATTTAATTCCCATACCCCTGGGAAGTGAGCTGTATTTAAATACAGTGGTTTCTTGCCCACTGCAAACTGCTGTTTGAAATGCTCCCCTAGGATGTGTGCACTCATGAAAGAACTTATTCCCTCTCATTTCTTCCACACAGAGCAAGGCTCCAACCACCCCAAACGAGAGGAGTCCGCATGGCTACACCAGGGTCCTTCAGCACCATCTGCCTTCCACTTTGCTGGTTCGCCACTCCCTTCCCTGCACAATCTCCTCCCCTACCCCCTTGTTCTGCTCCCTCCTCATTCCTCCTGCTTCAGCCTACCCATTGCAATGTCCTGAGTTTTGTGATAATGTCAAACACCTCTCTGTCCAGACCCCAGCTGGGCTGCCATGGCTGATGCTGCTGCGTGAGGGTACGTAACTGAGGTCTTTGCATTGTGCAGAAAAATGTGTCTGTTGATCCAGCCTATCCATTTCTTCCAAGGAACCCCTTTCATAACTTATTTCCGTATTCTAAAGACTTTTCCCTTGACAGCTAGTAAGGTTATAGACCATTTTAAAAACCAGCAAGGTTTAGTTGCCAGAATTCATAATCCCATCCATACCCTTCCCATAATAGCAGGGGTACCTTGACATTAAAAAGCTGAAATGAGCAGTTAATCAGAACATCTGTTTTGTATTCTACCCTTAGGTGCTAAATTTAAGTGATGTTTAAAAGGAGGAAAGGCCCAACTCAGCAAAAATTTATTCCTAAATCATATTTTCCTTTTCTTAATCACTCTATACTTGAATTTTCTACTCCAAGAACTGCAAATGTACTGCTGAGATTTTCTAATAGAATATTGCTTTGAAATTCAAACCTCAGCAGAACAGGCAACAAGCCACACTGTGACCTTAGGGGATAAAGGAACCTTGGGTGTGCCAGGAAAAATAATCAGGGACAAAAACGAACTACCTGAACGACCCGTATTAGACTGCTAGAGAACCGAAGGAGAAATCTGCTTCTTACATCTGATGTAAGCTGTAAACTTGAAGGCCAGATGCAGTTGTTTAAGAAAGGCTCAAACAGCGGGACTCAGAGTAGGACCCTTCCAGTCATGAAATTATCTCATTGCTAGTAAAACTCAACATTGGTTGAGAAGTATGGGGGGGAAGCAAGAGCATTTCTCCTTTCAACTGAGAGCAACAAAGGGGTGTTGTTAGGACTGGATCATTTAGCTCAGTAATAATTAATTGTCTGTGGACTATATGGAAACAGCAAGTGGCTACTCAGAAGGGCAAGGAGGGAAGGACAGTTCTTAGTAAAACTGTGAAAATTAATCCCAAATTCCAAAGATATTTGGAATAAGTGGTTAAAAGGATATGGTCCCAAACTATGACTTCAGAGTCTGTAATGGATGCCATTAGGTTGAATGGCCTCAGGGTACAGCCTTTATCATTTTAGGCAGAACACTAGGTAATAAAAATGGAAAACTTTGCTCAGAAAAGATGGCCTTTCTGCATGATATATGGAGGTAGGGGTAAAAATCAGATCTTGTTGTGCAGTAATAGGTCTTAAAAATATGCCTGAAATACTGAAAAGCGTTGAGAACTCAGTGTGATTANCAAAGATATTTGGAATAAGTGGTTAAAAGGATGTGGTCCCAAACTATGACTTCAGAGTCTGTAATGGATGCCATTAGGTTGAATGGCCTCAGGGTACAGCCTTTATCATTTTAGGCAGAACACTAGGTAATAAAAATGGAAAACTTTGCTCAGAAAAGATGGCCTTTCTGCATGATATATGGAGGTAGGGGTAAAAATCAGATCTTGTTGTGCAGTAATAGGTCTTAAAAATATGCCTGAAATACTGAAAAGCGTTGAGAACTCAGTGTGATTACAGGAATCAAAAAGTAATATTAAAGTTGCTGAAATAGAAAGTTTCTATTCTTTTCTTTCTTGTTAGGTTCAATCCTACACAGGATAAGACTTTGCAAATTAAGCTTATTTTAAAAGTAGTCACAGGCGTGTATCTAACCTTCCAGGTATTTTTTACCTTACTTTCTGCCTGTTAACGCCAACATTTTTTAAACTAAATTGTATTTTGAAATACTAATGATGACATTTCAGGGCGTAAGTATTCTTTTTTTGCAGCTCCAAACATCAGATCCCAGCTTCTTTTATTCATATACTTGAGGTTTACGCCTCAATATAAACCCTGAGAGAAGGAACCTGAATAGACCTGGGAAAATGAGACAGCCAAGTTGGTGAGACACACCAAGTTGGCCAAGGGACTTCATGGAGTCCGGTACAGGGCTTTCTAGTGGCTGATCTCAGTTGCTCCTCATACAGAAGTGCTCTGAGCTTTTATAAGCAAACAGATTTCTGGTAAAAAGTGTTGTCTCTTTTCCTTTTGCCCTGTGGGACACTGTTAAGTCAGTGCTGTAAACATATGGCTATTGCAGGCTACAGTAGTGTTCCTCAGAGATGTCGCAACAACTACATGGGGTATCTGGTATTGTGAAATCTTCTGCTTGAGCTCCTTAAATTATTGATCTGTGGAATGGATGGAGAACAGCTAAGCCCCAGAAAATGCTCAGAAGCAAGCTTGGAGTCTGTGAAGGCATTTATTTCAGTTATTATGGATGTACATCACTTGCCGCACAATTGGTGTTTGTGCAAAACAGTGTTTCACAGCAACACGTTGCTTCCAAAGCCAAGGCCACTTGCCCTTGGATATTTTCTAGGAAAGCAAACCCGAACCCACGTGGTGCCTTACAGCATGGTTTCCTCCAGCACGCTCTCCGGTCCTTTTTGTAGTTGCCTGGCAACAAGAGAAGGGGGGAGAGGGGGGAGGAGGAGGAGGAGGATGTGAGAGCATGGAGGCAACTGAAGAAACAGATTATCTGTAGCAAACAGATTGGCCAAATCAGCTCTTGGTTCTCCTGAGCTACTCTGTTGCAATAGGTCATCTGCACCTGGCCTTTTAGAAGATTGTCTGCTGAAGGTGAGGATGATGATCCTGCTTTAATTTTTTTACTCTAATATGAATCCTTTGGCATTGCCAGAACTATTCTTCTTCAATGGGAATAAGTGAGGTAAGAACAACATTTGGTCAGTGCACAGAGCTTACCTGTGGTCTCTTGGCTACACTATGTGATTGAGCAGTGCCCCTTGGCTTAAAGGAAGCTAAAGAAGAATTCAGCTTAGTGTCCTTTCTGAACATGATTGACCTTAGATTTTGTACCAAATGTTCTCTCCAGTTGTTGAAAGGGCTATAAAACTCTGGAAGGTAAAGTAGGTTTTTCTAATTCAAAAAGGCAAACAACCAATAAAGCAGATGTTTCCATCTCCAGTTAAATATGTCCAGTGTAGGACTTGTAGCTTGGAAGAAAATAATCTTAGATGCAACAGGGATGTGAGAGGAAGAACGTGTCTCTCACTTCTAATCTTTGGGAGGGGGAAACCTGTCCCATCAGTAAACAAAATATTCTTTTCACCTTGGGAACTTCCACAGCCTAGGAACAGTGTTTTGCAAAATATGGCAGGTGTTGTGGTGAAGTGGTGTGCTCATATTTTTAAAGATGTTTGCTATTAAATAGATTCTCACTCTAAGAGCCTTATGGAAAAATATGATATTTGTTTTTTCTTGTGTTAGAATAGCATAGTGGGATAAAATGTTTTTTTAAGACCTTATATTGCTATGGTGTTTGACATGGCAAGAAGTCACAGCAACTGATAAACTTATAGGAAAATGTTACTGAAGTAAGTGAAGAATGCCAGTAGAAAATGTTTGATTCCCCCCCCCCCCC
>VZSC01015397.1:236826-288324 GCA_013398225.1 Steatornis caripensis
CCCCCCCCCCCCGGATTAAGACATGATACCTAAAAGGTCTTAAAACGTTCATTAAAATCACGTGTCACTGTTGCTGAAGAATGAAAAATTGTTTTAATTAGGAGCATATTTGGGACACTGAAAGATGTTTTCAGTGGGATGGTAATACGCTTCTTATAGAGACCGCCATACATACATGCAGTACCAGTGAAACCGCAGGATAATGCCTGAGTCTGTCTAGGTAAAATGTAGCTTGTTCTAAAGGCATCTCACTTCAGAAAATAACGTCCCAGACACTCCGCAAGAGCCCATTCCTCTTCTGCTATGCATTGCCCTTTCCACCTTCTCTCTCTAACACTGTACTCTGTTCCTGATTTATTTCTGTGGAACATGCCTCTTGAATGCCTCTGCTGCTGTTACACCCTCCCAAGAGCATGTTTGACAAACTGACAGCTATTAAAGAGGGTGTCAAAATATATTCGGCACAAAAAAATGCTCAATTCAACCTCTCATCTCTGCCACCTATTGTGGGTGCAAAACAAGCCTAGGTATTTTGTGTGCAGCCTGAACTACTCCTGATGCTGCAGTGTCATTAGATAATAAACGCTTTTTGCAATGTTTTGGCAGGATACTGGGAGAGGCGAGGAGTGGACATGAAAAGAAATAGCCAGTCTCATTTGCAAGTGGGTAACTAATTAAAGACTCTTTATATTCTGTTCGGACCAATCAGAGGTTGGACCTTATTAGCAACTTAGGAAAGTGGTACCTAGGCACAAGACGACTCCATCAGAAGATCAACACCTCCAACTCAAGGTGCTGAAGTATTGCCACAGCATCCCACATAAGGCAGACTGACAATCAGTCTTAGGACTCAAAGGGTAAAGAGGACATCAGATAAATAGTTACTTATATCTTTAAAAAGTATACTTGTTATTAGTGATTTTTTCATAATTTCTTGAACCTTTTGGATCCCTGCAGTGAATGTATGCTTTTGCCTTGGCAAGTGTCCTACTTGGAGTATAACACTCACAAGAATACAATCATAGATCTCTCCACAAATTTCTCAATTGCTTCTTGTTTTCATCTCTAAACATGGTTCCTCTCATCTGCAGATGAAGAGGAAGGGGGAGACACTTTTCACAGTTTATTCCATTTGCCTGTTTAATTTTGTCTAATTTTGAAAGTGTTCCAAATTATTGTTCCTACCCTCCAAAAGGGGCTTATGCACAGTGAGGCATCGTTTCAAAGGAGTGCACCAAAGCTTCCAAAGGCAATAAATTGTCTGATCGAAAATAATTGAGGAAGGAGAGATCTTCCTTATAAACTACAAAGCTTTCTGAATTATTTCCAAAAAAGCATTCTTTGTTTTCATCCAAAAATACCTCAGCTATTGCAATTGAAAACCAAAAGACTTTGCTGAAAAAATTCCACCAGAGTAATTATTTTCTTAGAAGGCTTGCAACAGAAAAATAAATTCAGCTGGGGAAAAAAATACACAGAGAACCAGCTTTGATGGAAAACACTCAACAATCCTACCAAGGATTTATTTTCTGAAAAAGAACTTTAGTAGCCTGTCTTCCATTTGCTCAGCCTGTCAGCTTCTTCTGATGGCATTGATCCTGCTTTTTGTCTTGCCATTTTGTTCTCTTATTTGCTTTAATTTCTTGGGGTTGGTGGAAGACTTTGCTCAGCTTATTCCAACTTTCAGAGGGTTTCCATGAGCAGCGGTTGGGATTCTGCTTCCTTCTCTCTCTCCCTGTGAAAAAGCCAGTAGCAGTGTGTTTATGTACTGTTCCTGTCACTTCTGTGATTGCTCTGTGGGGGTCTCAGCTGAGAACCTCTCACCAGAAGTAAATTCACATTAGTGCTGCGAGAGTTGACTTGTGCCCTTTTTAGCCAAAGCTTTACTCCTGATTATTAAACCCTTTGTTAGGGAGACTTTGATGCTAGGAATTAACTTGAAAGGGATTTGATAACCAAGAGCCACATTAATTATGTGTAGCTCTCTACTGAAGAGCTCTCCCCACTCCCCAACATCTCCTGAATTTTGAGCAGATTCTCTAGTTGTCATGGAAACAGCCTAATTTGCTCTCTTTGTGATTTAAGTAAGCATCATGTTAAAACTCTTAAATAAATTATGCTAAAACATCCTGAGTTTTGGTAGTGACATTGGGCAACTTGCCATGTGGCTTAATTTAATTGCTCCGAAGCTATCACCAAGTGCATAATTCAAGGTTTCCTCTAACACAAAAGCTTTTAAAAGTTTGGATGGCTGCAAGGGAAAGAGAAGGTGGAAAACCCCAGCTGCCATTCTTCAAAAGTGAAGCATCTTCAGGAACAGGAGGGTTGTCCTTTTTTGTGGCAGAGATATCCGTAACAGACAAAGGCAAAAACTTGGCTGGGACTATTCTTCTCTCCTTAGATCACGTTCAACTTGGTGGGAAAGGCAAAAGCATCCACCATTCCTGTGCCCTATTCTTCTGGGGAAGGCAGCATGACTCTGCATCCTGCGCTGGGGCCATGGCAGAGGTAGACAGCCCAGCAATTCAGAGGGTGGTCATAGCTGTAGATCGTCCCAGCTTCCTGTCAGTCCTTTGGCACGAAGGCAGTGCCTAAAGACATTGCCTTTAGGAAAACTGCTGGTGTCTCACTGCTGGTCTGCCTTTGTAGCTGTGCTGGTACTTGGGCTTGACTTTAACCTTGTGTTCCTACTGCATCTAAGGGCTATCCAGCCGGCCAGTCCTGGGAGATGAGCCAAACTGACAGCTGCCGTAGGAGTTGCTTGAAAGAGTTTGGGCTCCAGTGCAAACTTGAACCTCGCGTTATTATGATAGTAGGTATAGAGACTCTGCTGAGTAAATATTAGCCCAGAGGAAGCAGAGTGCAAAGAGTGTTCTTGGACTCTAAGGGATGCAGGCTCCCATAAGGGAAGAAGAATGTTGTCTTCATCCTGTCTATTTGTTTTTCAGTTATGGTGGAATGATAAGACTGTTTGTAAACACTGTACACGTGAACATGCGTTAGCAATAGCTTTCCATGTTGCTGTGAATGGTCGTTAAAAAGCCCTGCTTGCTGCTTGGTCTGATCTTGGGGTGGGAGGGGTTGTCCCACTGAACTCCTCCACTTCCAGCTTTGGTCCCATAACAAAAAACTCTTCAGGCAAATGAGGTGGTCTGAGGCTTGACATAGATAGCGGTCACCCTGTTAAGGGAAGCCACAGTGCTCTGTAACTCTTCAAACAAAGCATTACCAGAGGAAAAAGAGCAGTGTTCATTTTGGGAAAACTTGGGGGAAAAAGAAGTGTAGTTATTTGTCAACACAAATTTCTGGTTGGGCAAAAAATAATAAAGCAATAGCTTAGTCACTTGGTCTGGGGGAAAACTGCCACTTTTGTGTGGTTTTTTTGATGTAGGGATTCAAACTCCCACCGCAGGCGTGAGAAATCACAGTACCTGAGCGGTGTGTATATGTGCCTTTCTCCTTGAGGAGCCATATACTTGCACCCTTTGGGTGTCTGAACTGATGGGATGACAGTGCAGAACAGCAGATATCATGATACAAGGCAGACTCTCCCATTTCTTTGTCATCTGCTTGTCTTGTCACTCCCTTCTGCAGAACAGTTTTATTCTTTTCTCACGTCTTGCATTCAGGAAAGAAGCAAAGTGTTTGATGTGCTGCAGTATCGCTTTGCCTGGGCAGAAATCTGCATTCACCGAGATGGTAGTGACCGTTCACCAGGGAAATACTGTGTTGTGGGCTGGGGATGGATGTACAACAATAAAAAGCTAATGCCATGGCTGTAGGGGAGGGAGGACAAGAGGGACAGAATGGGAAATACAAGTGGGTAATCTAAGCTCTCCTTTTCAGGAGAGTGACAGATTCTGGTTTCTTTACTCGCCTCTTTTTGATAACAGCCTGCCAGCGAGGGTGAAGTCTGTGACACTGGAGCCTGCACACCCTTGTTGTTTTACTAAATTATTCATCCTGTTCCTGTGATAATATAGTTATAAGGAGGAGCCTAATTGAATTTACTGTCTGGCTTTGGCCAATAGGGCGATAGGCATCCAGCAGAACGGGATGACGGTGAATCCTGCTAGCGTGCTGTGAATGTGAAGCAGGAGGGACTGGCAGTTTGTGTGCAGAAGGGAAAGGAATCGGTCCAGGGCTCCTGGATTAGCAGGCTAAGGCAAGGTAAGGGAGCGAGTGGGAATGGGATTTGCCAGAATCATATACTGACCTTGTGCTGCAGGGGTGGTTTTGTTTATCGGAAAGCGCTCTGCAGGCAATGTTTTCCTGCAAGATTTGGAGGGAACAGGAATGTGCGTGGTGGCACTTGCTCAGTGCATGTAGCGTGTGCCTTTGTCTTTACATGTCCTGCAGGGGTTTATAACATTACGTGTTCATTGTGCGCGTCTGTACAGAGGTGTCTGTGTTTTGTGTGGGCAGAGCAGCAACGTATGAAGCCTCTGTGTTACAAATGTAATGAGAAGAGTCAAAAGGGAGAAATTACCTCACGGGCAGCGTGGGGAAAACAGTAGTGCTTTCTGGTTTGATTGAAAATGGAAATGCTGAGGCTCTTAGTGAGCTGTTTGCAAACAGAAAAGAGCAAGTGTGCGTGCATCCCTCTGTGTATCGAATCTGCAGAGAGACATGAAAATGGGAAAGAGGAGGTCAGACTGGAGCATTAGTCATGGCAGGTGGAGATACATTTCAAGCAATCTTTATGATCAGATTCGCTAACACGGAGAGTGCAAGTGAGTAGGAAAGTGGATTAATCTGACCTACTGAGCCAGCTACACCTGAAAAGCAAGGGGAGGGAATCCGGACAGGTTATCTGACTGGTTAGAAGAACCGATGATCAAACCGTCCTATTTTCCTGCCGTTAAAGTGATAACCTATTGAGTTTCTTCCACAGATTTGCTATCTCCCTTTTAATGATGCGAAGAAGGGGTGAACATCTCTGAGGATCAGGTTAGAGCCAACAAATTAACATTATCAGGAAGAGCAGGAGCACATCAAGCAAATTACCCTCTGCCCTTCCTTTTGTTTCATTGCCTTTGCTCTGATAACAAGTGACTGCTAAACAGACAGGGCACGTGGGGGAAGCTGAATTACAAATGTGACAGGTGGCATTAAGCTGTGTGGACAGGGAATGTTGTTTGCAGTGATGATGCTATAATCACACTTCTGTAGCTTAGATCTTGCAGGCCTTTGGGACAAGGCTGTCCCAAGCCAGGTAACCTTAACCCAGTCACCAAACGGAGCAGGGATCACAGCTTGCTGTAAGGCATTAACATGTTTATCTTCTCATATGTTTGCACCACCTCATTCTTTTTAAGCCAAGATCCAGAGCAAAGTGTTGCAACAAAGATGTTGCTCACCTGTGGATATCTCGTTTCAATTGGAAACTAACTCATGATGAATGCTGAGGGAGGTATGCTTTTTCTGCTTGCTCAGAAAGCAATAGCCAGGAGGCTCCTTCCGAAAGGGGCGGTAAGGCAGAAAGCCCCACAGGGAGAAGCAACAAAATGGCTTGTCTTGGATTAACAAACCTGTTTGCTCAAAGGAAGAACCAACCCCAAATAAGTTCTCCTTCCTCCCTGACATCAAATCTCTTACATCAGAGGTAAACTTTCCCCCGGCAAAACTCTTCTCTTTTCTGTGCTTTTTTGATGTGGCTCAAAGATGGGAAAATACAAACATGACTGATATTCAGAGAGCACTTCCCTGATCACATCTACCGTCTGCCCACGAGCTCTCCTGAAGTCTCTGGGATGTGCTCCTGGGGGTGACGGGCTGGGTCTGACCCCCTCTGCCCCACTGTGCGCGGGCCCCAGGTGAGACTCGAGGGTCACTCACTTGGCACGGGAACAAAAAGGCTCCATCTTGCAGGGCATATTTGTTATCTGATGATGGAAAACCAGAAGAGAACATGCTGCAGATTCCAATTGGACAGAGTCATCCTCGCCTTGTGTCATCTGGAATAGCTGACTGAAAAAGAGGTCTGAGACAGGGCATATACTGTAAGCTAGCAGGCTTTTGTCTCTTGATTTCTCGTGCCTTTGCCATCCTTCAGCTCCTCTAAGTTAGAAAAAACATGGTCATACTTGAGTTTGACTCCAACTTTCAAAGCACACACTGCAACAGAGTGAGCTGAGAAATGAAGCTAAACGAGCCTTGCCATCTGAAAATAAACACCGTAGTGTGATAAACTTCTCTCTCCTTAGCTCTGTCCCAGCAAAAGAGGAATGATTAAATAACCTGCTTGTTCACATACTCCAAAATGCTGCGTAGCTTCCAGGTGTAGAGCAGGAGGCCCTCCTTACTAGAAAGGGGGCAGATACTTGGCGCACCTGGAGACTCCATCTCTCCGCATCAGAGGAAGCCGTTCACGCTTGCCTGTTTCAGGATACGCATCTTTCTCAGGAGAGGCACACGGTGGGGTTTGGCGTGAGGAGCGTCCCTCTGACGCTGCAGCAGCGGTAGCCTGGCATTCGCTCGCGGTGTTTATCGCCAGTTGGGTGACTACATTGTTTGCTTCTGCCCTCAGAGTCAATAGTGAGGCTCAGGAATGGGCAAAACGCCAGCATATTCCCAGGGAAGCTTACGTCATTGCCAATTCACTGGTGCCAGAGACTGTGCTGGAAACCTGAGGTTGCTTTTGCCGTTGATTGCTCAGATGATTAATTCATGCAATGATATAATTGTCCTGGGTGGAGGTTAGGAGATTATGTACTCTAGTCATGAGGGGAGTGATGGGATGCAAAACTTGTGCTCCTTTAATTACAACAAACTAGCCACAGCGTCCTCTGCATCATCATCCTCCCCTAGAAGGGGCACCATTTCACTATTTTTCTCTGCCTCTCAACAAATTCACCCACCTTTTTTTTTGGGGGGGGGGGATGGGGGGACCATGTGAGCTGTCACCAATTGCTCTTATGGGATTTGTAGTATTGCAAATTCTACCCTAGAGGACTGAAACGTAGTACCCTTAACTTTCACAAGTCCTCCCTAATAAAGATTGCTGTTTTAATTTTAACATTTAATTCAGACTTTTTCCACATTGCAAATCTCATTCTGCCTTCCAAAAATTCCTTGTATTTTTGTCATTTACGTTGCACCTTCCAGCAAGAAAAAAAAATTATCGTCCTTGTTTAAAAACAAGAAAAAGTGAAAAAAGCAAGTTTGATTCTTACCACGCAGTGACTGATGTGTTGTGGTGTTCTCCCCTCAAAAGATGCTGCTGTGTCTATAGGAGCATAGGATCACTTTTTAATCGGTCTGGAAGTTCTCCAGAATGTCATGTTTTGCAGTAAACATTCTAGAATGTTTTATTCTTTTTTTGACGTTTTTAGGATAAAAATCCCTTTCCTGCCACTTTAATAGCCAAGAAAACAAGCACAGAATTCCCAGATGGGCATGACAAAGAGCTGCCCTGCCCCAGATACAATTATTAGCTGATAAAGGTGCAGCAACTTGATCTGATAATCTATTGGTAGGTGAAACCGCTAACTCAAAATGTCAGACAAAACACTCAGGGCACTTTCAGAGGTGTTGTAAGAGCATTTTCTTTCAAACAACGTCACAGCTCTGCCTCCTGTATCCCTCCCTCTTTCTCACTCCAGTGTTTCTCTTCTCCCCTAGGCCTCCGCGTTTTTGGCTGGCTTAAATCCCCAGAGGTGTACAAAACTCTGGATCACAAGGTTTCAAACAGACTCGGTAAGACTCAATGGAAAGCTTCCAATTTCTAGATATGCTTGTTATTTGTGGGATAAAAAGGGTTCCTTTCTGTTTTAGCAATGGGGAAGCCATGCTCTCTCTCCATTCTGGATAATTTTTCGCTTCTTCCCATCTTTCATGGTTTGTTGTTGTATTCTCCTGCCTCATCTACAAATTAGAAAATGTCAAGGAATTTTTCTCGAATGTTGGCAAACACCAGAGACCTGATTAGCAATTGTGGCAGATCTGTTACCGGTTCAGTACTGTAGACTCATATATATTTATAATATGGTTATCAAGGAAAAGTAAGTGATTACGCAGAACTAACGATGTCTCTATTAATGGCTGTCATGTTCCAGATGCTCGTCTATTGTCTGTTTAATGAGAAATAATCCTACTGTGTCTGGGCAGATCAAATGCTAAAGCAAGGGTACAGTATGACTTTGCTACCATTAACAGACTACACTGGCCACGGGAAAGGTGGCCCAGGGCACGTGCTTGTAATTTAGACCCTGCTCATAAAGGGCAAAAAAATGAGATGGCCTTGGTAAAGTAGGAGAAAGAGTCTGTGGTGCGGCCTTCGGGGCAGAAATGATCTTTTGTCCTGGTGACAATGCTCCATTGCAAAGGGCTGAATTCTGCATAGCTACCAGAGTGACATGAGGGAGAAGAAAAGATTGTCTGCTTCCCAGGGTGGCCTGTGGTGGGCTGTCATGGGAAGGAAATAAAGCAGATTGGATGGTCTAGGGAAGACCCCTTTTCTAGGCTTCCTGAAACTGAGAGTATTGCTTTCAAATAATTTCTGAGAGAGTAACTGCAGCCGTTTTTAGAGGCACATTAAGTTTTGCTGTAAACTATGAGGCTGTGAACTAGACAAACAGCTGCTGTGTTGTGTGATGTTCAAGCCTGAAGAACATCAGCAGCATTATCTTCCTACAGGTCGGAAAAAGAAGTCAGAGTTCATGTTAAAGGGAGGAAAATGGAAGGGCTGGGGAGACAGGTGAAGAGCTGCACAAAGTGAGGGAGACGGTTCTGCCTTTTCTTGAAGAAGGAAATTTCATTTTTGCTAAACTTTGTCAGTTTTGGCTGATTTCTTTCCTGCTCTCAGCACGCACTAAAGCCAGCGCTTCTTCCCAGTATACTTCAACTGGGAAGCATGGAAAAACATTGGCTTCCTTATTTCTTCTTATACACAAGAGCAAACACACACACACCAACTCCTTTTAAAAGATGGCAACGAGTGTCTTCTGCCAGGCCTTCATGGTTTCAAATGTCTGTTCAGTTCCCTCATGCGTAAAAAGTGTGTTACCTCAAGCCCTACATTTTGATTTATAATTTAATTTTATGTTTAGTTAACAACGACACTGATGCAGAAGGAAATATTTTTTAACTTGCTGGTTCTAGCCCTTTAAAACCACAAGGCTCTTTAAGAAAGGATTCAGTAAGCCACTTTTGGGTAAAAATGACAGCTAAAATCATTCACATAATTTGGAGGACAGTAAGAGGTTAAATGATGTGTCATTTCCATCCAAGTGCATGGGGAAATTCCCAATCCACCGGGACTCGGGACTTCTAAGCTTGTTTGAAAAAAACAGCCAGAAATGCTTATGCCATACCTTTTATGTAACCAATGCAAAATATTTTGAATCTAGAAGGACCGGTAGACTTTCACCCGCACTAAATTAACTTCATAAGCAAACACAAGCATATTTACATAGGACTACTAGAAAAGCAAAACCAATAGCAGCAGAACATTCAGCTCCAGAATGAGTCAGACATATAAAATCTGTTATTTAAGATATAGTAGCGCTCCTTTTTTAGATAAAATGTATTATTTTGAATATAGGATATATTTGCCCTGTGTGGTTGGCTGCTTTTGTACAATACAATGAACGTGTCTGTTACACTGTCGTTTTCCTCCCCCACTTTAATCTGTAACTTGCTGGGCTTAGAGTAAGGCAGAGCAGCTCTGTAGTACATTGTAGCCCAAGAACATGTCAAAGACCTTCTCAGCTGCAGAAACACTTTTGCTTGACTCTGTGGAACAAGCTGATAAACTCCAGGGGAAGATGCTAGAAAATATAGATGCTCCTTGGAGAAAGAAGTCAAGAAATTCGGGAATTTTCTCATTCAACTTAGCAGTGCAACACAATGCAGTTGGTTTTAGCCACAGCTGTAGTGCAGTGAACAAAAAAATGGAAATTTGGGGAAAAGAATGGTCACATGGTCCTAGAGGGGATGAACTGGGTTTTTCTGTCTCTGACTCACTGCGTGCGCCGTTGATGCACTGTGCCCATCACAGGCAGATGCCAGGGACTGTGGATACCACATGTGGGCCAGGAAATGCACCCGGCTGTTTTCTGAAGTGAGCTTAAAACCAAATAATCTGAGTAGTTAGGCAGCATTTATTCTTTTTTTAGCCCTGAAGTTTTTTTGTTTTGCTGTTTAAAGATGAGACTCAGTGCCTGTATTTCCCTTCTGGTTGCTAAAGCCTTAATGTGCTTTGGCAAGAGGGGTTGGATGGAACACTGCACCCGCCCCAGCAGCTGAAGGCTGCAGTATTTAGCTTGATGCATCTATCTAAAATAGGCCTGTGTGTATTTAGTTAATCTTGCGGGCAGGCTTTCTTATTTCAGCAGCCTTGTGAAGTTTCTTTTAACAGGAGAGAGAGGAGTAGGTGAGGTAGGGGGAGTGCTGTTTTATAATATAACTGAAAGAGGCTGTTGGGAATTAACATGAGGGTTACCCTGGTTTACTCTGGGCAACCTTAATAATTCAACAAAGCCTTTCAGACAGGGCTTCCCCTGCTGTTCCTCACAGGGGCAGTTTTGTGTATAAGAGTTTCTCGAGGCCATTCAACATGCCATCTCCTAAGAAACATGAGGCATAGGAGGGGACGGTGCCTGTCAAGCTACAGCTGACAATCCCTATTAATGTGCAGGCAGCCTCTTCCTAGGAAGATCCTTTGATGTGTCCAGCTCTTGGTCACAGGTCACGGGCATCTGGCTTTACATGTCATGCCTCTGCCTTGAAAGAAAATGCCACCTCTTTCGCTGAGCCCAGCAATCAGACTACATAACTATTGTCTTTTCCCTAGGAGCAACTCAGAAGGAGCAGGACGGTGCCTTTAGTTACCCAGGGCAGTCCTAGATCTTCTGAAGTCACTAGCTGGCTTCTAATGCAAAACTCATCATGCCAGTCGTGCAAGATCATCTGCCTTGCACTGTAGTCAGAAAGAGAGAAAGATCAGATCCAAATCCCAACCTTTTTTGTTTTGCTAAGAATCCTATTGAAGTTGATGAGAATTTTGCTTGAGCTGGAAAGGAAGGATTTGACTCTCTGCTGTCTGAGATAATTGCCAGTTAAATAAGTAGCATGGTGAGCTTTTCTGTATGCTCTGTTCTGTTAACTTCCACACAATACTGAAGTTTGGTAAATGTTCCAGTAAAAGTAACACAATAATGAGAGGAAGATAGAAGACATGAGCTTCTGCATTGCTGTGGCATTTCATCTTTCAGACAGAAAAGTTTTCTGGCCAGCTTTGGTTGCCTGGAATAAATAATAACAGTAATAAGCTGTTAACTTCTAATATCCAAAACTCATAATGCTCCTTCAACCCCACTGTTAGAAGTAGCCAGCCAGCAACATTTCAGTGTATCATCTCTCCACTGAAAGACCACGTATCATCAGATGTGATACAGAATCTGGGAATGCCATCTTTGAAAATTTGCTTGGAAAAGAAAGCCTATGAATGAAAGGGATATTTGATACGACATTTACATGTTACAAGAAATTTTGGAATATTTATTGTGCTGTTCTGAAGCAAAAAAATTTTGAAATGGTAAAATTTCTTTGAAATGAGCGGTCTGGTTTTCAACCTACTCTTACAAATATAAAAATTTTCCACTGGACCGTTCTTAGCCCAGCTCTGTATGTCTCCTTATGCTGTAATTCCTCCCATACAGCTGGCTGAAAAGGTCTTAGTGCTTCTGTTTAGAAGAACCTACACCTTCAGCTCTGCCTCTGCCAGTCTGCCTTTCTCTCCATCTGGTTGTTAGAAGGCTGTGATCTGCTGTGGACCCTGAGGTAGTTCTGAGGTAGTTGTCCTCTGGCTTGAAAACAGAGAGGACACCAACAGCATTTATTTCTTAGTAAGGCATCTACAACTGCAAATTTCTCTAGAGCCTCCCACAACTTGACTAATAGAAGCAATAGCTGGTTACTTTCACACAACACTTCGAGACCAATGTATTTTCTCAGAGAGTAGGTGGTGAAGAATGAATAGACCCTTCAGTTGTCTAACATCCTAAGTGCATGGTTTTATGTTTACTGGTAGAGTATCGAGGGCTATGGGCAGGTAAGAAAAACTCTGGGGTTTTTTTGTTTGTTTTTTTTTTTAAAGAAAGCATAGCACATGGCTGTTTCATGGTATGGTCAGGGCTAGCAGCTGGGTGGGAGGTGGAATAATCATCATCAATAAATCTTTGTGACTCTCTAAAGAGCACTTCTGAAATCCAAAACTGAGCCAGGGTGTCCATTATAACTACAGCAGGTTCTGTGCTTCCTCGTGGCAAAACTCATGTTTCTTCACTAACACAGAGCAATTCTTACACTTACTAGGTTTTCCACCACAGTTTCTCTAGCCAGAAGGTTCCTATTGCTGTTCCATTAGTATTAACGAGCATCAGACAGGTGCTGTGATTGCATGGAGATGCCAGCAAAGACCAACAGTTTGATCAAAGTCTACAGCCTTGCTACTGCTTGCTAGCAAAGAAAGCTTAGTGGGCTGTGGCTGGCAGCAACCCCAGGGAATGGGCTCTGCATGAGGCTCAATGACAAACAGGAGAGGGAGGGCAGGACCAAGGCTGACAAACCAGCTGCCATCTCCTGCATTGCTTGGCAATGTTTCTTGTTCAACCTTCAGAGTGGTGCAAACTGAAAAATCAGCTCAGGTAGAGGTTGCTGCCAGGCACTGACTAGCACTGCAGATGATGCACTGGCAGCAGCTGCTGCTCAGGATCTAGCTGCCCAGGAGACAGCTGCTGCTTTACAGCGTAAACATCTGAGCTCTTCTGGGGTGCTTAGGCAAGTGTCTTTGCATTGGGATATCATATGGTCACGCAGTCCATGCTGAAGTTGAGGGATCATCACAGCTGGGCGAAATGCTGTTTTCTTCACTTGGTCTTTCAGTGAGCTGCTGCTTTGCTCTTGCTGCAGTAGCGAGGGCTTAGATACAGGGCTGGTTTAGACCACACCAGTGAGTATTTACAAACTAGCCCTGGAGTTGTTTTTTCAGTTAGAAATGGTAAACTCAATGGCAAGAGTCGTTGGGAGAAACTACACAGGCTGTACTGTGTGGGAGGCGAATATCAATGATCCTCGTCTTCAAACCTATTTTATTTTTTAGAAGTGCTCTGCAGTACTTTAGTAGTAATTGAAGAGATCCAAAGCAATTATCCTCTTTCAGAAATGAGATGCTAATGATGGGAAGCTGAAGCAACAAGAGGGCAAGTGATTAGGCTGATAATAGTGAAGGGCTTTTATGTATTTGTTATCATGTAGTGTACATTATCAGTGTTCAGAATATGACCATCTCTTGCCCTGGTTTTACATGTGGATTTCCATATGAAGTGATTTAACCAGGATTCTTCCTGCACCTCTTAGACAAATACATGTGGATGTGCAGGGTCTATCACCAACATGTGGAGGTGATCCACTACTTCTACGGAATTGAGTGACGATACCAGATTTCCACAACCCCGTCACTTGCTGGGACATATCTGGATATTTTGTTTGCGTTGGAGTAGATAAGAAAGGGGACAGAGATCCTTCTGTCTAACCTGGCTTACTTATGAAAGATCAACCATGCACTACTTTCTTACACAATTAACATCATCTGGGTATCCACAACAGTTTTTCATGGAATGGTTTGGATTGAAAGGGACTTTAAAGATCATCTAATCCCAACCCCTCTGCCATTGGCAGGGACACCTTCCACTAGACCAGGTTGCTCAAAGCTCCAACCTGGCCTTGAACACTTCTCTAGGGAGGGGGCAGCCACAATTTATCTGTGTAACCTGTGCCAGCCTGCGCCTCACCACCTTCTTCCTGAAGAATGTCTTCCTAATATCTAATCTAAATCTATTCTCAGTTTAAAACCGTTACCCCTCATCCTATCACTACACGCCCTTGTAAAAAGTCCCTCTCCAGCTCTCTTGCAGGCCCACTTCAGGGACTGGAAGGCTGCTATAAGGTGTCCCCAGAGCCTTCTTTTCTCCAGGCCTAACAACCCCAGCTCTCTCAGACTGTCTTCACAGGAGAGGTGCTCCAGCCCCCAATCAGCTTTGTGGCCCTCCTCTGGACTTGCTCCAGTAAGTCTATGTCCTACTTATGTTGAGAGCCCCAGAGCTGAATGCAGTACCACAGGTGGGGACTCACGAGAGCAGAGTAGAGGGGGAGAATCACCTCCCTTGATCTGCTGGTCACACTTCTTTTAATGCAGCCCAGGATAATGGTTGGCTTTCTGGGCTGCAAGCACACATTGTGCTGGTTCATGTTGAGCTTCTCATTAACCAGCAGTTCCAAGTCCTTCTCCTCAGGGCTGCTCTCAATCCATTCTCTGCCCAGCTTGTATCTGTGCTTGGGATTGCCCCGACCTGTGTGCAGGACCTTGCACTTGGCCTTGTTGAACTTCATGCCGTTTGCACAGGCCCACCTCTCAAGCCTGTCAAAATCCCCCTGGATGGCAGCCCTTCGCTCCAGCATGTCAGCGGCACCACTCAGCTTGGTGTCATCTGCAAACTTGCTGAGGGTGCACTCAATCCCACTGTTCATGGCGCCGACAAAGGTGTTAAACAGCGCTGGTCCCAATACTGACCCCTGAGGAACACCACTCATCACTGGTCTCTGTTCGGACATTGAGCCATCGACTGTAACTCTTTGAGTGCGACTATCCAGCCAGTTCCTTACCTAGTGAGTGGTCCATCTGTCAAGTTCATGTCTCTACAATTTAGAGACAAGGATATTGTGCTGGACAGTGTCAAATGCTTTGCCCAAGTCCAGGTAGTGATCAGCTCTGAAACTGGACTCTGGTGACCTAAGCAGCTCTCATTCAAGCTAAGAACTCTGTATATTCTTCCATGTTAAAAAGTAACACAGTTTTCAGCTAGATTGAATTTTAAACAGCTGTTAAAATCACTTTGTATATTATAGAACACCTCTGCAATCTGTATTTATATAACTGTGCATCTAAGTATCTCTCAAATTTGACCCAATTTAGCCTTTCCATGCTTTATTTAATAGAAATATGATTATACAATCAGGCACATTAGGGCACAAAGTAGTTAAGTGACTTGCTCAAAGTAAGAAATTAGTAAGAAAAAACTTCAGGGAAAGGAAACACTCTTTCTGTCCACAAAAAACATAAGATTGGTTTCCTTTTGTGTGCAGTNTGCAATCTGTATTTATATCACTGTGCATCTAAGTATCTCTCAAATTTGACCCAATTTAGCCTTTCCATGCTTTATTTAATAGAAATATGATTATACAATCAGGCACATTAGGGCACAAAGTAGTTAAGTGACTTGCTCAAAGTAAGAAATTAGTAAGAAAAAACTTCAGGGAAAGGAAACACTCTTTCTGTCCACAAAAAACATAAGATTGGTTTCCTTTTGTGTGCAGTCTTGAAACAGAGAACAATGTTTTATATGTTTTAATGCACTGACTGCCATACTACAACATGCAGAGAGATCAGCCCTGTACTTCAGCCCAAGTCTATGGAAAACTCAGAATATGCAAGTGTAAGCGCAGGCAGAATTTGGCTCATCATCTTAACAGGGGGAGGCCAGGCTNCTTGAAATAGAGAACAATGTTTTATATGTTTTAATGCACTGACTGCCATACTACAACATGCAGAGAGATCAGCCCTGTACTTCAGCCCAAGTCTATGGAAAACTCAGAATATGCAAGTGTAAGCGCAGGCAGAATTTGGCTCATCATCTTAACAGGGGGAGGCCAGGCTCGAGTGTGTAGCTTTGTGCAAAGCTGCAGGGAATAAACGTACTTCCTCAGCCTGCTGTAGTTAACATCCTGCCAGCCTCTGAAATCTTGAAGCTAAGAAGTTCTGCCCTGGGGTTTGTTTGGGAGGTTTCTTTAACCAGTTCTGTGACTGCATAGGGATGACAAAGTGGTGCAGCTGTAACAAGGTAGCTGGTTTCAACATGCAGAGTTTTAAACCCGATGGCCTATATAAGCCTTGAGGGTTCGCACACTCGGTCTGGGTAACAGCTGAAAATAAACCCAGTGGAGCAAGGCAGCTCTCTAGCTATGCAACTCAACAGAACTCTGAGTGTTTTGGACTCTTGAGCTGATCTTAAAGTCTGCTCTTGGACACATCTTTTTTTTCTGTGAATACATATCTGTGGTAAAAGTGGCTTTTGTCAGTAAGCTTCAGTCAAATGGGACTGCACCGCTGAGCTCTGATCAAATACGGTTTGTCCCACAGAGGAATAGAAACACTTATCAATACTCCTTCTATCGTTAGCTATATCATTGTTTAATTATACATAAGTAACAACTGCCTACCTGTCCTGCTAGTCAGGACACAAATGAAGAAAGAGAGGCCCCAGTGTGGCTCTCGGATTACTTCTGTCTGAGATTTGTAGGTTGTCCCCATTTCTGTTCTGCCTGCTGCAATGCTTGTGCTCTCTGTAACTGGTTAGTCATGCTGCATTTGTGCGCATACCTGGTGAGAGCTCACACCCACACATGCTACTTGAGTTCCTCCCACCGGAGCCTCCTGGGGCTGTCCAGCTGCAGAGCAGTCTGGGCTCTCCCTTCCTCTCTTCCCCTTCCCGCTCTCCTTTCTATGCTTGGGAAAGAAGTTCTGCGAACATGGGAGAATGAGAAACTAAAATAGGTGTGCGGATCAAACCTTTACATTTCCAGTTACAAAACGGTTCTAAGTGCTATGTGTTTTCATCCAAGAAAGCTTTTTATTTTTTCCCCCACTCATGGGGGCTATGTATTTGCCAGCCCTTTAAAGGCTTGGTGGTTGAGTTCTTAAATAATTTTGTAATCCTTAAAAGCTTTGTAGTTCAGCTATTGATCAGCAGGGGAACCAGAGCTCTTGGCTGGTAGAAGCTGCTCATGTTTGTCTCAGTGGTGCAGTATTGCAAGCACATGAGCTGAGCCTTACAGTATCTCTGCACTCTACAAAATAAAGCTTGTCTTTCTAAACGAGGAAACCAAGGCACTGATGTTGAGTGACCTTTTCCCAAGCTGATGGCAGAGGACTCTATTAAAATCATGTTGTGCTTTAGTTCCATGTCTGGGCCCAGCTCTCTAGCCTACTCTCTGAGGACTTTGAGTCCAGAATCTCTTCCAGTTCCCACACTCATGTGTTATATTTACTGATGCTTTTTGCCTAAACGCGGTTTCTGGCATTTGGAGCCATTTATGGAGGGCTCCTACACAGTCCAGCATGAACGCAAGAACTGGATAGGCAAGCGGATAGGAACGGGAGAGAAGACAACTTGATAATGGACAGTTAACGAAATAAGTTAGTGAAATAATTTATCATTAGTTTTTTAAAACATACTTTCTAATTGTACCATCACGGGTGCACTGTTACAACTTTTTTTCAACACAGTATCCCGTCGGAGCTGGCATAACTTCAAAAATGGTATTTGAAACCTGGCCAGAGGCTTTATTAAGAAAGCAAAGCACCTGCCCCGTGACTGCCCTGCACAGGCTCCTGCTGGCACCACAAATATATTTGGCTTGCAGCTCCAACCTGCAACTGTACTAGAGCAGAATCTCATGGAGATTTGTGAGGTTGCAGCTGGAAAGCAGCCACTGGAAACAGTGCAAAGACTGGGGTGCTCAGTCCAGCCCTGGGAGGGTTTTGTCACCCTTGCTGGGGTGCGAAGTGTGTGGGTACATGGTGCTAGCAAAAGGGATATATTACACAAACCCACAGAGCCTTTCACGTGTCCCCATGTGATCAACAGTAATCATGTTAAAAAATGACAAAAAACACCTTGAAATGCTCAGCATGGTTTGGGTTGGTCATCACAGAGCCTGAGACAGACAGAGCCAGCTGGACCCCTACAGTGCTCCAGCTGGAGGTCTACCAATCCCCATTTTTTTCCTGCAGCTTTGGGGGAGGAATAGCCTAGCTAGTCAATCTCCTACCACTTTTACATCACATAGAAGAATTTGGCATCAAGCTGTCTTACAGTTGTGTCAGAAATCTTTCCCAGATTGCGGTAAAACATCACCTTTCTCTTCTATCATTGAACTAAATCAGCAAGCTTGCTCCAATTCGAAACTTATCCTTTTTGTGTTAAGTGCTGCTACATGAGATGGGCACGTATGGTTAGAAAGCCAGTGAGCACCTTGCTGCGCGAAGACGAATTACAGGGTTTATCTCTCCACGTATCTGCTGTTCCACATTGTCAGATTAAGTAAATCTCAAGTATTATAAGAGGTTCCTCACCGTATGGGAAAAATCTGGGAAACTGGGATATGGTGGCGTCTGGAATGGTGCAGGGGTGATAAAAAGAGCGGATGCAAACAGTAGAAAAACTTAGATGGAATACAGTAGTACTACACATTGTTTAGAAGACTTCAGATATTTGAAGGAAAATATTTTAATCACCAGAAACATAGAATGTTTGGGAAAGAAATTGAAGTTTTGTGGCTTTTTGAAGTAAGTTAGAAGAACTGATGCAAGAATTGCAGAGTTGTGTTTGAAGAGAATGTTATTTAGAAATACACAATCCATTTTTGTCTTATAAACATATGAAAAGTAATACAATTTGTACACCAACCAAAAAATAAAAACACCTTATCATCATCAGTTAATTAAAAATTATCTATTTCGTGTATGCTATGACCTCTTAGTGAATGTTTCTTCCCTTTCATGACCCATAGTGCTTTTTTCCTCCCCAACATATCTAGTTAACTCTGTGGCGACAAAACATTCTCTTTATCTGCATTTTCAATAACCAGTCTATTGTGGCAGAACTGAAATACAATAGAAAGAAAAGGCCATAGGAATGAGGAAGAGTATGTGATCATAAACACAACAGGAGCCCCATTAGCCCTGGGCAGGCTGCTGCAGCTCCCTCTGAGAACCTGTGAGTTGTCAGTCCCTTAGGCGTCTTTTATCTGGACGAGCCCTAATGCATATTGGCAGGCCCTATGTATTAAATACATCCAGCTTCTTGATTTTATTCAGATCAGCACCCTTCAAAGCAATGTGTCTCTCAGCTGAAGGAAATCTCTGCTCTATTAATGGTGTGTCTGGTGCTGCTTTCGCTCTTATCACCATGAAATCAGGTCTTGTACAGTTACTGCAGAAAATGTAGAGCATGTCTCACAAACACACAACAAAACTGCATCAGATCCAAGACTGGGAAGGAAAAAGATGGAGGCTTCAGAGCCCTGCGTGCTTGCTTCTTACAATTTCATCTGCTTAGTTTGCAGAGCATTTATCTCTACAAATTCTCTGGTTTGTACAGCTATTTCCTGCTTTTCTTTAATATAATTGCTAAGAACCACTTTGCCACATGTGTAAGTATTAGCCTTAATGGAAGCATTAGTGTCGCTATTGCTCGGGGTGGGAATGACCACAATACTCTAGGGAAATAAGAAATGGAGACATTATGCCAACTCAACTGACTTTCAGATGGAGATGGCTCTATAGTATTCAAGGATTAGCACAGGATTTCTTTGCCCTATACCGCCTACTCCAGTTGAGCTGGGTCTGGCTTTGTTGATAAGCAAATATTGATACTGAACAGAGACAAGCCACAAAAGGTCTCCCTAAGCTCTTTGACAAGTGGATATTACCACTGAGACAGCGCTGTGGCCGTTAGGTGGCAACAGAATTTCCACAGTCAGAATAAAACGAGGAAATAATGTATTGTTTCCAAGAAGCAGCACATCATCGTTTGTTCGTTGGGGTATTAAAGCCATTGAGTATTATCATAATATTCAGATTTATTTTTCACTAGAAAATTTTTCCACCATTGTTCATGGCTTAAGTCATCTTCATTTGCAATCTACTTGAAAGCCTGATGATCTTACAATGACATTTTGTCATTTTAGAGTCTTCTTTTTTTTCCTTCTCCTTTTCCTTGTCTGCCATGATGAAATAACATGCAAAAGAGGAGACATGCTAACTGATTTTCTGTACTGGGTTTAGCTCTTGGGAAACGGTCCCATTTGCACTGTTTGGTATGAGCACGCCACTATCTTCAGGACCAGATAAGGCAAACTCCCTATGGTGAAAATGCTGTGAAAAGTGAAAAGCACTGACAGCTTTGCATATTGAAAAAATAAATAAGATTCGTGAAGCTTAGACTTTTCCAGTTAAATAGCCACCCCAGAAAATAGAGAGGATTATTTTAAGGTCTACATGAATCCAACAATAATACAAGAGAGTCGTTGCACTTTTATATGTATCAGTGGCTTAACGAAGCATGTTGAACACTGCAAAGTGAGCCATTTCTGACAAAGAGACCTCTTGGCATCTCTGAGGATCTCTCGAAACAGAGATATGGGATGCACAAGATACTGGCTTTTTGCAAAAATCCTTAAAAAGCACATTTCCAAAGGAAATCACCGCTGCTGTGAAAGGTAATAAAGAATTTGGGAAGCGAGTGAAATTCTGATGAGCAACTGTCTAACACAGAACGGGAAACTTGGGCTCTGCCTAGCATCATTGCCCTGATGGTGTGCTGTCTCCGCTCCCCTGCCCTGCCACCCCATCCAGCTGCAGGTTCCTGACTTCTTGCAACCGCTTCAAAGAGATAGCACAGCTCTGCTGATGTCAGTCATAGCAGATACACAATTTGCAGAAGTGTCTCTGGCACCAGCATGCACAACCCCCTCTGATTTTGGGTGGAATTTGTGCTGTAGCTTTACCTGCTGTGGAAAATTTCCACCAGGCTGTATTGCATTGCTGATGCTTGGGAAAGTCTCTGCAAACTGAACACAGGCATGGAAACCCTTTGCTTTCCTCTGTTCTTTGGAATGGCATACAGTCTTTCCAACTCTTACAGTTTTCTTATATGCTTCAGGTTTACAAAATGTGGGGGGGTTGGTGGGGTATCCTTTTCCTTTACTTTTTCTGATCCCTATTGTTCTAATTTCCTGATTTACAGGATTTGAGCTGAAAAATGCCAAGAAATGTTGGAATACATGAGCCTCTGGAGTCCAAAACCGTGGCAAGTGAGGTTAAAAACCCAGCAAAAGTTCTAATTAACTTCAGAACTGATTGTTCTATTCTGCTTTCAGTTCTCCTGAAGAAATGCCAAGCTATGCCAAGCTGGGGAATGTTGAAGCTATTTAGAGCGAAACACTGAAAGCTTGACAATAACAAATAACCTCTTACTTTCCTCTTTTTGAAAACATATGCAGAAAGCCATCCAGCTGGATTTGGAGCTCCCTGACACGGCTCCACAGAGGTCTACTCCCACATTGTGTCAATATGCCTGAAGGCAGAAGGGGAGCTGTGGGACTATCTTAAAATGCGAATGTATGCTGCAGGCTATCCACAAAATGGATGTGAGGGGTATCAGAAAGTGGCTATTGTCACTTGAGGAGCATCCCCTCATCTTTCCATCTACTGTGGGGCAGAAGTAAGTGTGCCCTTATGGTGAGGTGGGAGGATAAACTCTCCGCGTTGGTTTTCCATCTTGCCACCCCAGCACTGCTCCGCTGAGGCTGTCAAAAGCAGGGATCAGATGCAGGCTGACATGATTGTGTCTGCTCATTACCTGACAGCATAGATAACAAGCTCAGGGGAAATCTAAGCACAGTTAACAGGTATCAGCCAATTGAGTTCGGGTCCCTCTAGATGCTACCGCACATTAGAAAGTAACCTGGCAAGAGGTTTAAGTGAATGTTTTGTCCTTGTTTTCTGACACATGTTAACAGGTTTTCTGAGATAACTTGCATCTCTGCCGAGTACTTGCTTGAGAAAAAGCAGGTAGGTGGCTGGCTGCTGTCAACGTGCTGAGGGAGCAGATTGCTGACCCTCCCTTGCCCTTCCGAAAACATCAGCCAGGAAGTTTAACTGTGTGTTAGTACGGGGCTGATGGTGCCAGCCTCTTCGCTGTTGTTTTCCAGATCAGCTCTAATTGACCTTGCTTTTGCTTCATTTAGTTGCTCGCATTGTTTCTTTTTGATTCTCTGACCATGCTCTTGTTGTTGTGATTTCTGTGTGTTCCCACGTTGTCTTCTGGTTAAGCCAATTGCTGCTTACTTCCTCCCTTTCTGCTTGTGCCTTCTCCTCCTCCTCTCCCCCTTTCTCCTGCCTGTTCTTTTTCCTCAGGATTCACTCATTGTCCTATGCCTTGTTTATTATTTCCCCATCCTGAAATATAGCCCAGATCCCTGTCCTGCAGCTCCACAGCCCAGATGCCCACTGTTTTCCCAGCTAGCTTTCGGTAGCAGCTGTTTCCCACAGCAGCAGATTACTCCTGTGTGGTGGGAGGCAGCTGCTGTGTTGCAACTTGAGGAACACAGCATTAAGTAGGTGACTTTTCTCCACATGAGCCATAGGAAGACACTGATGTACGCAGAGGCAAGGTACAACTTGATGGTGTAGAGCCAGCAGCTCTCCTACTTGTGGCTCTGGAGTGACAAAATACCACTTAGCAGATTTATCTTGTTTCTGAAGGAGGTGTTGGCTCCTGGTTTTGTTGAAGCTACAGCCCTGCTTGCCTGCTAGGGTAGGATCTATACATACACCGAGCGGATGCCGTGCTGCGTAAGAGCTGCAAGCCATGAGGACTGCACAGAGCCAGATTTGGCCTGACGTGCTGAGCCCTCAGGATAACTATGAGGAGTTTCAAGCAGTAGGAAAATGAGGTCCTAACCTAGTCAGCGTGTGCCTGTATGAAAATGCCTACTGCTGAAAGTTAAATAACAGCAAGTGTGCAAGATGCAGAACCACGAGGTTTTCCATTAAGCAAAGGCGTCTGCAGGCTGTTTACACCACTCCCATTGCAGAGATGATCTCCTCTGTGGTAGCACTAATGGCAATCTAGAAATTGATACAACAAAGCCACCCATAACTTCATTTTTTAAAAAAAGATAAAGTCTATTTTAATTACATTACCCAGCTCGTTAGAAAAATACATGTAAGGAGAGGAGTACAGTCAAAGCTCCTGGCAGGGTTGCCATCCCCCATCCCAGAGTAGAGCCAGGCATTACTCTCTGCTGCAGCAGTGTCAGCCTGTTTGAATTCAGCCTCCGCGTGCTTTGCTGGAGGGAGACTTCCCTGTGACATCGGTTGCTTTGGTTTTTTTCTCCTCCCTTCCCGAGCCAACGGCACGCAGCCCAGTCTTCACAGCAAACAGAGGCAGTGTCAGCCAGCAGATGGAGAGGCCAACTTCAGTGCAGCGTCCCAAAATCTCTGGACAAGAGAGTTTTGTCAGCTCCTAGTATCTCCTGGGCAACATCTTCCACCACCAAGCTGCTGGTGGAAAAAATGATGAGGCACTGTAAATATTGCTGTTTGAAAGTGTCCAGGAGGTGAGTGGTCATGGCCTTGCTGCAATTCTGATAAATTGTTTATTGTAAATGGTGCCCTGAAGGGTACAATTTGGGAAGCCCTGTTGTGAGGGAAACCTGCGTGCCTCCCAGGCTCTTCCCAGCCCTAGGACACCCTACACCGTGTGCCTCCATGCCCTTCTTCCACAGTGCAGGGCAGAGCAGAGGCATTTGCCCATCGCTTTACTTGCTGCTGCTTCACAAGCAGACCGTCTTCTTTTGGAGAGTTAAAAGCTCACAGAGGAGGAAGCAGCCATGCAAGCACCTGGCACTGGGGAGAAACACTTTTAAGAGTGTGCAAGTCCTGCTGGACCCTGTCCCAAGGATTCTGGCTTGTGAAAACAGCCTTGTCCAGCCCTTATGGCCGGGGCCAGGTTCCCTCCCGTGGTTGAGAGCTGCCACAGCAGGAAAGAGCAGCTCTCTGCGATGCTGTGCGAAGCAAGCAAGGGGCAGGTGTCTCTTGCTAAACCCACTTCTCCTGAAACTGGTATGGAAATTATGTCCCACATCTTACCAGTTAACGCCAAGGTCCTCCAAGAGAGCATGCGTAATTGCTGTACACAGCAACGGGATAGTCATTTGGAACCCTTCTGATCTCTGGGATGCTCCTCTTAACCAGACCTACTCTTGAGTGGACTGTCATTAAAGCGAGGAGATTTTTCTTATTTGTCTTATGCAAGGTAGAAAAAACAGGTTCTTGAGTACAGGACAGCACAGTTCATTTTCACCTAGCCTGTAGTATATAAATCCCCCAAAGCCTTTGTAGGCTCTACCACTCCGGTCATCCTGGACAGGTAACAGTGAATGGCTCTGTGCTGGTTACTGCGGCAGAATATGAGTAGGCCAAGCACTGTGCAGGCATACACATGAAGTGAGTAGCTGGCTCATAATTCGTGGATAATATATGTTACCTGTTTCTTGGCACAACTGCTACGTAAGCAGGCTGTGCTACCGAAGCGCTTACCAGTGCATGCATTTGCTGATGATGTGAAGTTACCGGGCGCGCCAGGACCGGGCAGGAAGTCAGCACAATGCTTCAAGATACGTTATCGACTGTAAATGTGGCAGGAAGTCATTAAAGATTTCCTGAGCTATTCCCTGAGAAAAGACTACTTCTAAGCTCAGTACAAGAGAGCTTGTACTGCCAGGACTGAGAAATAAAGAGAAGTTGCACTAATAAGCAGATGTTGGCAGCTTCACCAGGGAGCCCTCTGCTCCAGACGGATCCTCTGCCCACAAGGTTGGGGTGGTGACGGATGATGAAATTTGGGAGACGTGTCAAGGGGCTCTTTGTAGCTCACTTACTCCAGCTGGGCTCATCGGAGCCTCCCCAAGGCTCTGGGGGCTAAGAGAGGTACAGACATAGACAGATCTGAATCCTTTGTCTCTAAAGCTTTGTAAATCCATATAGGTGAAAATAAATGCCATCTTATTTTGAGAAAGCTGTTTGTTTTCTCCATGAGCTGTCAGCCACAGCTCCAGGAGGGAGATTTGCAGGCGCCGAGCTCTCTTGGTCCTACCGGGAAAAGGCAATTTCCTGCCGTCAGGAGGCAGTCGGAGACTGCGACAAGAGCGTGAGCGCTGAGGGAGGCCAAACCATGCAGGCCAAGGCAAGGAGCCCCAGCGATTGTAGGGGGCTCGTTCAAAAAGACATTAAGGGGGTTGGGACATGATTTAACAATTATATCAGGAATTCATGTGACTCATCTCGCTTGATGTGTGGAGTAACTCTCATTTTTATTGCTGCAGATATGTCCGTCTTGAAAAACATTTATGTTTTGCCAGCAATACGTTTCTATCTCCACAAGCCCACTGCCCCCAAAGAGAAAAAAACCTCACCAAGCAGCCTCTGGTCGAGACTCAAAGGTTTTCTCAGCAAAGAAAATGTCTTGGGGAGTTACTGTGGAAATCTCATTTCTGGGCTGCGCCTACAGGTGCAAAAAATAAAAGTAACTGTACTAACTCTGAGGTTATTTTACTGCTGAAAAACTTGGTGTTCTGGGTAAAAACAAAGTCATCATACTATGGTCAAGGGAAAAGAGCCAGATAGTTACATCATTTCAGCGTTCATGTTCTCACTGGAAAAGATGAGCAGAGCAAGCAAACTTTCTCCTTAAAAAAAAAAAAAGGCATGTGAAGATTAGACAGCCAAACTTCCAGTTTTGAGTACCTGCAAAAAATCCTACAAGTGAACTTGTAAAATCAGATAATCTGCTAAGTTTAGCAACCACCAGCATGCAACTGCCCCAAAGTTTAGTTTTGAGCGCAGAGAGCAGCAGAGACAGAAATGAGTAGTTCGGAGCTGCCACTGAACTTGATCAAGATGCCTATTTATTTTCTACATGCTATTTCAGTTTAGGACGCTTGTTCCTTAAATGCAAAGCCTTGCTTACAAGCCTGCCAAAGACGACCCAACTTTTTATCCTGTTGGATCATTTGCTATTATTCTGTAACAAGCATATTATGTGTGTTATTTATAACATGCAAAATACCAGAAATAAGCTCTCTTTTAAAAATCAACATTTACAATCAGAATAGTTTTTCTTTCCCCAC
The DNA here is from genome assembly GCA_013398225.1 of Steatornis caripensis. Taxonomy (NCBI): domain Eukaryota; kingdom Metazoa; phylum Chordata; class Aves; order Caprimulgiformes; family Steatornithidae; genus Steatornis; species Steatornis caripensis. The sequence continues at coordinate 262,645 of VZSC01015397.1, forward strand.
AGTGAACAGTTATAGAATTGTTAGCCCCTGAGCTAGTATAAGCTGCTCTGCCTCAACTGGAAAATGTTTTAGGATGGGAGAAAGCCCGCAGTACTTTCTCCTATATCTGTTTGGCTGTACCAGTGTAGTGTACTGCATAGTGCCCGTTTAAATGGCAAAAAGTGTTTTTCTTATCTCAAACTCACAGTATGTCTCTCACATATGTGTCTTTGATTCTCTTCCTACAGGAGAGAAAGAAAACATAGCTGAAAAACAAAGGCATATTTCTCCAGCAGGATTTCAAGGGGGAAACCCTGCCTGCCTGGACTGCAAGGAGGTACCCTACACTCACACGGAAACGTTTCCCGGGGCTGGTGACACCGTTGTTCAGCCTTACTCTTGCTGAGAAGGTTTCTACACAACACTTCCACAATGAATTTCCTCCGGCGGCGTCTCTCAGACAGTAGTTTTGTGGCAAATTTGCCCAATGGCTACATGATGGACTTGCAGCGCCCTGACAACTCCACGAGCTCCCCCGTTTCTCCCGCCATGGAAAGAAAGCATCCACAGCCACCACAACCCTCTCAGTCTTCCTCCACTGGCGCCAGCATCTTCAGCTCCATCTCCAGTGCCATGAAGCAAACCACGCAAGCGGCCGCAGGACTAATTGACCACTCAGCCAGCCCCACACCAACTGTGGCCCAGAAACCCAAGATCCTCCTGGTGATCGATGATGCGCACACAGACTGGTAAGTCATCACAATCCTCCCTGCTGCTTTCAGCTCCACAAAGTCTGGAGGACCAGAAGGATCTGGGAGGCACAGGGCATCTGCAGAGGGGTATACAGACATGTTCAAATCTAGGTCACCAGCTCTGGCCCTAAGTCAGTGTCTTTCTGGTGACCTGTGTAAATGACAGAGTGGGATTTTCTCATACCTTGCTTGGAAAAAATGTTCATTTGACACTCATTAGCAATCTCCTTGATAGCCTCGATATATGAGCATGCATAGGACGTTCTTGGTTCAGTAGGCTTAGCTGAGCTGTCACATCTAGCAATGGGCTTCAGAGGTCGTAGCTGAAGGTGCGTTAGTAATGTGGTTCAGGACCTCAGACTGCTGTTTGTGCTGGCTCTAAAAGTGAAAAGGGATTCCTGCTCTCAATCTGTCTTGAGCTTTTCTCTGTATACAAATTTGTACATAAATTACTAAAAGATAACCTAAGCCTACTACTACCGATGGTAATGGAGTCCGTTCGTTGGTCAAAGGCCCTTCACCTGCTCAACATAGTGACTATTGGCAAAAGGCTCTCAGGCTCAGCTAAGCCTCAGATTTGTCTTATTCATGCAGGTCTCTGTTTACAAACAGAAGTTTGGAAGTTTGTTTCCTGCGATATTGCGCAGCAGAGGACACTTTCCGAAGGGTAGGACAACTTTGGAATTCTTCCAAAATGTTGGAGAAACTACTTACTACTTGCTGTGTGCTCTCTTTCAAAGTCGGCTGGTTTAGAAAGCTTTAGGCAAGCTGGCCACGAGACCTATTTGAGGGAAAATCCAGAGCATGTGTTGAGATGTTCATTGTTTCATCTGCCAGCTTGTCACAACACCGAAAAAAGGAAAGGGTAGCACAGGTAAGGGGACTGTATTGAAGACTTCAAAATGCAAAAAGTTGGGTTACCAGGTCTTGGCCAAGAGAGATTATTTTACTATTCTTTTCATCCCATGCTACTTATCAGTAAAGGTGTCACCTTTGGTCTTTGCGGTCCCAGAACAGTGGGGACAAGATGGCACCTGCCTCCCCGGGTGCATCTTCACAAAGCAAGAGCTCAGCTCTTAGCTATAAATGGGCAATGACTGACTGCAACTAGGTCAGGCTTCTTCAGCCAACTTGAATAACAGAGGGAAAACAGTGGGATTTTTCTCAAAGGAAAAACATTTTAACCGAGTGGGAAATTCCCTGATCAAGTGGTCATTGTATCAAATGTTTCACCAGTCTAGTGTCTTTTACCATGGTAGCAGCCTCTTAACGCTAGGTACTTCAATCGGCAACACAAGTCTGGCTCAAGCCTGATCTGTCCTGCCTGGGTGCACCTGTAAGTCTCCCAGCAGGCTAGTGCTCACCAACCTCCATCTCTGCTTAGAGTTTTTGCAGTTCCTTGAAGATGCTGCCAGGTGGCAGTCCCTTAACATAGCATCTTCCAGCTGGGGATGGGAGTGCCTCTAATGCACAGCTCTAGCATCTGGGGCTTAGCCTGCACTGCTTAATCCAAACGCTGTAATCAGAGAGGAAAGCCCTAGCTCAAAGGCCAATCCAGTTTTTCCTTGCGATTAATGGTGCGGAAGGTAGTCTGGGCAGGGGAAAGTACAAGGAGGGGCTGGACTCAGCTGCAGTGTTTTCATGTTTTAAAATACATACTGCGTTCAAATCCTTGCCTTTATATCTCCCAGCTGCTGTTTTGTCGTACAGACTTTGTGGTCTGTGAGCAGAGCTTGCCCATGGAGCAGCAGCTGGGAGATATAAAGAGGAGGTATGGCTATCCGTGCTGTCTTCACCCCTCCACTCGTGTGTAAATACTCCGTGTATCCTGTCTTGTCTGTCCCTCTGCTGTCTGTAGCTTAGCAGTTTCATATGTGATGGGGGACCCCTTTCATTCCTCCCAGCTCTCTGCCTCTATCGACAGGCTTGCAGACATCAAAGAATGCTGCTTGCAAAGGCTCCCTTCACTCTCTCTATGGTGGTGAGGGCACTGAACAAAATTAGTGTATGCATTCATTACCATATCCTGATATATATATGACATGAAAACCAAGGAAACAATAGTACCAGCCCTTGCCTACTGCAGATCTCCATGGCTCTTTGTAGCATGGACAGAAACACACGTATAGAAACTTTCCCAGCCCGAAGGTAGCATGTGGTCCTTTCAGAGAGATCTTACCAAAACTATCACTCTGGTAGGCCAGGAGTGCTACTTGGCAGTTGATTCTCATGTTTCCAGGAAACTGAGCGAGCACTTAAGAGTAGCACTGGAGAGCAGTAACTCCATGGATGTTTATTCTCGGTAAGGTACTTCTGAGCAATGCCAGCCACCTTCTTGGTCTCAGCCAGGGTGTTAGGTGAGCTCAAGCTGACGAGCCTGGCTTGAGGCAGTAGTGTTTGCCTCGTCAGAGCACAGCTGAAGAAGCTGGTTATCCCGGGATTCTGGCTGTCCACTCTGCATCACATATGGAAAGAGTTCCAGACTTCGGACGGTAAGCAACAACCTGTTGTTACTTCTGTGCTGGTGATTTTGGGTTTGGAAGAGGCATCATGTTTGCAATGCAATTCACCTCTGCCTGCTCTGGCTCTCGCTACTTGCGAAACCTTTGTATTTGATTTTCAAGAAACCCTTTCCTTCTCCTTCAGAAATAGTTAACTCTGCTAGAACAGATCCCCAAGAAATAACTACTGAAGTGCTACCTTTATTTTAAGGGCAAGGGGCTTCCACAATGCCTCCTCCACCACAGCAAGGTACGTGGGGTTTACAACAAGGACCAGCTTGTTCACAGACAGGAAGGGTGAGAGGCTGTGGAATCCGCCATTTGATTTCTCTTCCGTAAAGGAAAACACTTTCTCATAATTGGAGACTATAGCAATATTGCCAAGCCAGACATTAATTTATCATCACTGTTTGTATTACAGCAGAGGCAAAGAGCTGCAATTGTGGATTAGGAAGAGGTGTTGCACAAGTGCATGATGAAACGCTCTAACAACCCACATAGGCAAGTGCATATTGAATGCGCTTTAAAGTGACGAATGGCAACCCTTTCTATTTTTAAGGAACTCCTATGTCTCTGATGGTACAGCATAGTACTCAACTTTTCCCAGAGGTCTGGAGGAAGCTAAGAGCATCATGGCAATCCATGGCCTGTCTTCCTCCGTAAAATCCTTACCACTCTTGACATGCAGTGTGCTCTGGTTTATTCTGAAGACAAAGTACTATAAAAATAACGTGAGCCCCACAGAATATGATCAGCTGCTTTCAACATTAGCAGCAGTAAAAGAAAGTTATGTTCTATTAAAAGCAAGGAACTCACCCAGCTTTCTGTTAAAGTGGCAACGTTTCGACAAATTTTCCATCCTTCTCCAAGACCCTGCTCAGCTCATTACAAGGATGCACACAGTGAATCTGCCACATTCAGGACACGCATGAGAGAAAAACACTATCTGTACAGCTCCCTTGTGCTCTTGGCTTTGACAGGCAGCCCTCAGAGGCACCCACAGTAGTGAACGTATCTGCATCGGCACATGAAGGAAAAGCTCTGCTTCTCTTCAGTCATTAATGGTACGCATCTCAGCCAGGTAGCCTCCACCTGGAGAATGAGGCATCTCCTTGTGGGCTGGGCAAGCAGTACCTGTGCCTCAGGAAACTTCCAAAAATGCATCCACAACTCACCTACAGCAGCTGCCAGAAAAAAACGAGCTCAGACATGAATACATGCACATACATGCAAACACGCAGCAAAAGGGAGCAGGACCATGACAGAGAGCAGGATTCCATGTAGTGGCAGGTGGGCCAGCTCTGGCAGCCCAACTTCAGCCAGGAGGAAGGCGTCCCACCTCCGACAACAACCTCACCCAATACACTGTTAAGTAAAATCACGCTCTTGATGGATTGAATTTCTCAGCAGATCAAACAGGATTTAGTACTGTGAATTGTTAACCACCATCCTCTGTGAAAGTGCTCAGCTTTCTAGCCTAATGCTTCGTGTTTAAACTGCTTATTTGGGAAGAGATTAAGCACAGCTAAGGCTCCTATTAGCAACATATGCTAAAACCATTGCATTCTGGAACAGACAGCATAACAAAATTGTTCTTTTTGCATTGGTTAGATATCTTGGTTGCATTGTGCAATACCTCATGTCACTTTTCCAAAGCCATTGGTGTGTGTTGTCCAGATTTCAGNAAATCATGCTCTTGATGGATTGAATTTCTCAGCAGATCAAACAGGATTTAGTACTGTGAATTGTTAACCACCATCCTCTGTGAAAGTGCTCAGCTTTCTAGCCTAATGCTTCGTGTTTAAACTGCTTATTTGGGAAGAGATTAAGCACAGCTAAGGCTCCTATTAGCAACATATGCTAAAACCATTGCATTCTGGAACAGACAGCATAACAAAATTGTTCTTTTTGCATTGGTTAGATATCTTGATTGCATTGTGCAATACCTCATGTCACTTTTCCAAAGCCATTGGTGTGTGTTGTCCAGATTTCAGGCTATTTCACCTTTTAATAGTGTTACATGCTGTCTTGCACAAAATGCATGTGCCCTATGTGTGGCAGTTCTACACATGAGGATTGTGCCATGTTTCACACATGAAAAAAAAAGCCACAGAGGATAGTTTAGGAGACACAAAATTGTATTGTTGTGTTCCCATTTACTTAACAGTGAAATCTGCCTGAACATACTGCCTCCAGAAATTTAAAGATGAAGGATGAGATATACTGTGATTAGCACTGAATGAAATCCTCTTAATAAATCTGAAATGGTTCTTTGTATAACAATAACGTCATGATTCAGCTCTAATTATGGACTGACCTGACAGGATTACTGTTTTATGCTGTTCAGAGGAAATTATCAACCCTTTTTTATTAAAATAAAACTATTTTTACTTCTGATAGTATATGATAATACTGAGCCTTAAATATGTCATTTGTCAAAAAATATAATTAGTTCAATAATAACAGTCTAATACTGAATTTTGGTAACATGGGACTTCCTAAATCCTAACTTCTTTTGCAAGGAATTCCTTTTCAAAAATACTCAATGAGTGTCATGAGTGATTTCATGCTATCAGGAGGCTGCAGATTATATACCAAGGCTCCCATTCAGAGGAATATTTCTGTACCTAACTCAATCAAATGTAATGGGAAGTTCTGGACTAGCTTTTGGATTTGGACTTCATTATCATTTATCTCTATTATTATTATTCAGAACTGATACTTGAAGCTTGACCTCATGAATTTGCAGGTTAAATGGCAAAGTTTTGTCTATGTTTCCTGATAAGAAACCCAAAATCATCTAACATGGTGGAAACTGACAATAAAATAATATGAATTAGCCTTCATTGTACAGAGGTAACCTTTTAACGTTTCACAAGTTCTGTGCAACTATGCAGCTATAATTTGAAAAAACTTACAACTAAAATTTTTGTTTTCACAAATCTGAATAAAAAATGTACATTTTCATCATTTAGCCATGTCCACCCAGGACTGAATATTTTGTTCCTGTAATGCATGCCAAGTGTGACTTGAGGGCAAAATGAAATTTTAGGGAAAGAGGAGGCAAGTTGGTGTTAAATGTGTGTGTGTGCGCACACAGAAGCAGCACGAAGGGTGTTTGTATTCCCTAGCACACAGGCATAGGGGTGAAAAGGAGGAAAGGCTGTCAAAGATTTATCACATTGCTTTCCAACCTGTTTTAGGTGTACCGCCATCATGTCTGCCTGTATTTTTGTCCTGCATATGTAAAGCAACTTGGGATCTAGTCCCTCTAAATGAAAGGTGATACAGAAATGAAAGGATTAGTATCATTACAAAAATAGATGCAAGGAATATGGAAAACATTCCTCACCAGGTTATAAATATGCTAATGCAAGTCAAATCTGGGACCTTAATTGCTTTACCAGAGTTCCTATAAATGCATAGAATTTAACCTCAGAATGTCCTGCCTAGTCCCATACATATTAAAAAAAAAAAAAACACAAACCCTCAGATGTATTTCTCAAGGTTTGTGAGCCAGATTTCTTCTGCTTGCAAGCCAGCAGCCCTGCCCCAGTGTTGGTTTGAGTTAGCCTGGTTCCCCTGCTCCTCAAGTTCAGGGAGGGCAGAAGTGGGCTGGCATAGAATATTGCACAATCCTCAACAGAACGATATCTCTCGCAAAAAGCTCCAGACCATGCCCTCTAGATTTAGCAAGTTGGAAATGTTCCAGCAGTGTATAATTTTGATAATATTCAAAACAAAATTGCTGCCTCGTATCGTACTTAAAGAAGCCCCCACCTCCACCCCCCCGCAGCTCTTTGTGGCCAGGAGGAATGTGACCACGATGTAGCCTGGGTGGGGGACCAGACCTACCGCAAAGTGTCCTTCCTATCCTGACAGCTCGGAGAAGCACAAAGAGCTGTGCCCAAAAGCAATAGCACTGCACTAACTTGTGCTTCTCTTGGAGGGAGGTGGTCATGGGGTGGCTTTGATTACGCCCGTTGCACAAGCGGGAGGTGGCACAGGAAGATGCCAGGAGGCCGGTATTGTGTGGGACTCTGTAGTTCCTTGAATAGAAAGAGCGGCCTGAATGGTTGTGTCTGCAATCGTTAAAGTGCTGGTGGCTTGCCAACCCAGGTCTCCCCTGAAAACAGGCCTTTGGTTCCCTGAGAGAAAAGGAGGATTCACAAAAGAAGTTTTAAAAAACTCTTCTCCCTTCCTGCCCTAAAGCTTCCCTTTCTGTGTGTATTCAAGCCAAGAAAATCTTCCAGTCCTGGGGGGTGGGACCTCGGACCTCATCAAGGACCTCACCACGAGGACTTCCTTTATCCAAAAAAAACCCCCATACCACCATCACAGCCCAAAACAAACCTCCTCAGCAGAGGCATTTCTTTCCTTGGTATGATCCCATAACTAATAATGCTTCGGGGCTTGTTTTACAGTAACTAGAGCAGGCTGGCTCTTGTGGTTCTTCCCAGAAGGCAACCGAGGCGGTCTGTGCCCACGGCCTGACCTCAGACACCGGGGACCTACCTGCAGTGCAGCTGAGCTGGCTCTCGATTCTCTATTTGGTGGCTCCAGCAAGCCAGGTGGTGACAGCACCAAGAGCAAGATGATCTTGCCTCGGGGAGGCATGGGGCTGAGCGCGGCAATACTGCACCCTGGGGCCGGAGCTGAAACTTTTGTGGAGCTCCCGGCAAAATATCAGTGTGTTCAGGGCTACCTATTGACGCAGCCCAAAACTTAGATTTACCTCTCGGTCCCTCGCTGTCTGTCTGTACAGTGTGGGTACCCTTTCTTTCTTTCTGCACTTGCCTCTGGTCTATTTAACCTGTAGTTCAGACCTTGTTTTCGGAGGTGTCGAAGCACACATGCATCACACTTATCCACCACGTTTTGCATCCTGACACCCCTGGTCCAAGTTACTCTTACAGAATAAATATTAACTACCAACCAGTCCATCCCACAGCTGAACAGTACATAAAGGTCTCTGGGCCATAGCTGATGTGGACAAAAGCTCCAGCAGGTTGTAGACCTCCGCATTTGTGGGGTGATTTTTCTCTTCCATGTGCCCTGGGCAGTCAGGACTCAACCATCTCAAATGTCCTTGCTATTTGCAGCTGGAATTGCTAAACTGGGGAGAAGGGGTGAAGGGGGTTGAGGGCTGGCTCGTGAAAGGAAAGCCTTCCTTGTTTTCACCCCTGAACTAAAAAGGGCACAAATGCATTCCTCCTCCCCTCCCCACTGCCTTTATAGCACATAGGGGCTGGGGGGGTCAGGGCATTCCAGCGGCTGCTGGCCAGTATCCTGGAAACTGCCTCCTTTTTCCCAGTCCCAGCCCCTTTTATGAAGGAGACAATGCGGACGTACAGTGAGTGCCTTGTGCATCACTTGGGCCCCCAGGCCCTTTGACACGGGGATTTCATACAGCAGCTAACCCCCTCCCCTCCCTCCCCAAGGTCCCCCCACACCCAATCCAGAGACTTCAGCCTCGCCTTTTCCAGACTGATCCAGAAAGAAATTGCATGCCTTATTTTCCCAAGGGGCTTGAGAGAAATGTGTGTAATGCGATTCCAGGGAAATAATTCAGGTAATTCCAGAATTTACCTGTGGATCCCTTTGGTTTATTTACTCATGCCTCTTCTTCACCATTTGTCTCCCTCTTTCTTCCACCCACTCCCTTGCCCACCTCTTCCCGAGAGTCCTGTGCATTTCCCCTCTCCTCAGCATGTTTTGCTCTGGCCCCTCTGCAGGGTGGGAAAGGCTGCTTCCCGCTTCGGCTGAGAAGTGGTCTCCATTGAAAGTGTGGCTTGGCTTTCTTTGCTTGTTGTGGCTTCCTCCAGCGGCACAAGCTCAGTCAGAAGATTTGGAGGAATTTGCTATGACAATATCCCGGTGCCCCTCTTTGGCACACTCTCAGGGATACTGAGCCCATTTCTGGGGTGACGGTACAAGCCTGCTCCTGAGATAGTAGGTCAAGGCCTCTATCGAGCAGTGATGTCCCAAAAAGTGCCTGTGTTCATTCACATCACAGGGAAATTTAGGCTCAAGCTTATTTCTTTGTCTGAAGGATGGCTTCCCAGTTACTCCAAGACATACTACCAGCAATTGCAATGACATTTGCTGCATCAACTCTGCTGAGATCTCTCACGGGAAGATTTGAGCTATATTTCTTTGATCTCTTCCTATCCGAGACAATTGCTTCATACAGCAGCCATTTTACAGGATATCCTGAAGAAGTCCCATGAATTTAATACGAAATGCCAGCCTGCCTTTAAAGTTGCATAATGTGTCATAACCTCTGCTTCACCCAGGCAGTGGACCTGCCAGAATAGCTTAAAGCTTTGAATCACTGCACTCCCCCAGGCCATCGAGATCACTTGAAATCTTTTGACCCTCTTGTCTACTCCCTTCAGGATGCTAAGACCAGTGTCTGCGTCTTTTTTCTCATGGGCTGCTGTGTAGTAGCACTGCACCTGTGGAAGAGCTCCCTGGGCACTTTCTCTAGCTGATGCTTGATACCTGGGCTTTTTTTCCTATTCCTCATCTGTGCAGAGCATTTTCCAGCCTGGCAGAAGTTGTGTAGTCCCCTGCTGCATCCCCAATGTCTCTGTTTCCACAGATCCAGAGGAAAACATTGAAGCAGTCCTCTGAAGCAGCTTGGATATGCTGCTTTGCACTGAGAGGGGAAAAGCAGAGCAAAGAGAGAAGAAATAACCGAAGGAAAGTACAAGCTCTACACAAATAGCTTCTCCTGAATTCCTGTGCTGAGCAAATGTATTGGCTGATGGGCTGGGCACTTACTGCACCTCCTTTTGTTTTAAACCAGAAAGAGAACGAGGCAGGCATAACTGGTTAGGTATTGTACAGAGAGAAATTGCAAGCTGAAAGTCACTTACAGTGACCTGTCGTGCTCTCCTAACAAAAGTAGCTCATGAGTTTTGTCCCTTTGCTGCTGATCCTGGGAGCCCCTACTCCATCCATGTGGGAGAGCTGCTTCTCTCGTGTTGTTTTTCCCCACGACTCGTGAGCAGCAGAGCTCGCAGGCTGGCCCCAGCTCCTGTACCTGTAGCCCACTAGCCCAACTCTACCTCCCCTTGGCCTGATGACACATGAGGTTTCGATGGGGGACTTGGCACCCCAGGAGGACTGAATCCTTGTGTTTGCAGACTACAGGCATTAGTATGAAGGTGCAGGGGAGCCCACTGATTCAGGCAGCACTCGCATAGGTGCAGTACAAGTTGTCCCAGCTGTTGGTGACTCCAGAGGGACAAACTCTGGTATTTGAGTGCCTTACAAGTGTGTTTGCAGTCTTGGATCAGTGCTGGCATCCCTTGTTCAGACAGGTGCTTTGCAGACGTCTAAGGACACTGATGTTATACATGGACTTTCTGTGAATAGGCTTTTATGTAGGTAATTGGAGGTGAACTGATCATTTGTTTTTCCCTACTGCTATTAAGGATACACACCATATCTGACAGAAAATCACGTAATGCTTCTTCCGGCCTAGGTCACTGAGGCAGACTGGGACTGTTTCATGGCAGCTCTGGAAAATAAGCTTTTATTCTTTCCAAATTACTTCATAAGAAGAGGCATCAGGTTTCTTGTGGCCCTGTAATCATGTCAGAGTTGAGGCAGAAAGCAGAAGTTATGTTTCTTTGATACCCTTGCACCCAGAAACTATGTCCTTTTCCAGAGCGCGCAGCTTCTTCATCACAGAGAGAGGGGTTCAAGACAAGCTTTCTCCCTGGAAGCCAGGGCAGACCTTTGCCTGTTTATTATGGTGCTTCCTTCCTCTCAGCCAGTGTGGCCACATTTAAATGCATTGCCTAGCTCTGTAAATCCCACCCAAGAACTGCTTTTGAGCATGGCCCTGCAGTTTTCTTCAGTCAAAACATGTTTACATGCTAATTTACTGAGTTCACAGCAACTGCACCACCCCATCTGCACCCTCCCTAGCCAAATTATAACGCTGTCTTTTGGCAGGTTGAACATCTGACATGCTTTAAAATAAAGGGATGGCCAGCCAAGCAGTGGTCAGTGCTGCAGGTTGCCAGAGAAAACACGTGGGTTTTGCATGGCCACTGCCTTGCCCAGTGTCCCGAGCTGGCGGATACCAGGCAGACAGCCCCCTCCCAGGGCAATGAGCCATTCCTCTGATCTACTGGCAGTTGTCTGTGTTGGAGGTAAATGGCTACACTTTTGAGGCTCCCCAGAAAGGCTTTTGGCTGGTCTTCTTGGTGCCATTCCCCTGCTGCACTACAGGCTGTCTAGATAACCGTGCAGCATGTCTCTTCCTAGGCAGAGGTCTGGAAGAGCCTTGCTTAGGTGCTTTTGGGGTAAAGAGCATCCACTAATGTCTTGCACAGTCTCACTTGCCAGAAGTATTCATCTTTCTTTCTCCTGACAGAGCAGTGTGGTCTTCCTTTCTTCCATCCCACATCCACTGTAGAGACCAGAAGCCATTTCCTACATCACACAGTACTAAGAAAAAGATTTTCCCTCTTGCAATGGAGACATCATGATGTTTCTGCAGCATCAGCAAAGACTCCAGCTTGCTTGAAATTTTAGGGGCTCTAGGGTGAGTCTAAAGCAATTTTTCATTTCAACATGATAGCCTCTACTGCCCAGGGGCTCTGCACCGCAGGTGTGAATTGAAAACATCACTCCATCCATTTCAGAGATGTTTCAGTAAGAAGTGTTTCATTCTTGCTCTAGACTGTGTCAAAATAATGGGCTGGTCAAAATTTTTGGCTGAAAATTGCTTAGCACCTGCAGTCTTCAGAGACCCTTGGTGCAGGTTAACCCTCCTGGGGGGCTGTCTTTGAAAGAAAGTGATATATTGTGCTGTTAAAAGAAAGTTATCAGAGGCACAGGGTGAGATAACCTGTGTGGAACCTGTGGAACCTGTGGCTTTTTACACTGTCTCCCACAACATCCTCATGGGTAAGCTTAGGAAGTGTGGGCTAGATGAGTGGACAGTGAGGTGGATCAAGAACTGGCTGAATGGCAGAGCTCCAGCAGGTTGTAATCAGTGGTGCAGAGTCTAGTTGGAGGCCTGTGACCGGGGGTGTTCCCCAGGGGTCGGTGCTGGGTCCAGCCCTGTTCAACATATTCCTCAACGACCTGGATGAAGGGACAGAGTGTACCCTCAGCAAGTTTGCTGACGATACAAAGCTGGGGGGAGCGGCTGNGGTTCCACCTGAACATGAGGAAGAACTTCTTTACTGTGAGGGTGACAGAGCCCTGGCACAGGCTGCCCAGAGACGTTGTGGAGTCTCCTTCTCTGGAGATATTCAAAACCCACCTGAACGCGTTCCTGTGCACCCTGCTCTGGGGGCACCTGCTTTAGCAGGGGGGGTGGACTAGAAGATCTGCCTTCCACCCCCTACCATTCTGTGATTCTCTGATTCTGTGAAAGAGGGACAAGAAGGAGAGGCCACGCAGTGTCTAAGTCAAGGTCCCTTGCTCTACTTCAACAACTCATCAGGCTGCATCAGCCTTCTGTGTGACCATCCATGAGCAGAGCCAGTATTGTGGAGATGGGAGAGAGGATTTTTTAACCATGTGAAGGCTAATTTCCTGAACTAGACAGTGGAAGCCTCTTTGCTCCATCTGTACCGGCCTGATGGCTGTGGTTAATCACACTTCATTACAAGCTGAAGCAAAGCAGCACCAAGGAGTTTGCAACCAGCTGGTCAGCAAAGAGGAGAGGCCGTAGAGGGAGGAAGTGTGTTTCATAAATGTGGGTAAGGAGTATACATTATGAGTGTGCTGGGAATAAAAACAAACTTGTACCAGTGAATGCTGCACCTCAAATTTCAGACAAGTTCCTGTGGGTCCACTTAAGCTTATTCCAGTTTCTGAGAAGTTGCTGGTTCCGGCAATATCCCCAATGTTAAGGAGCAAGGAATGTTGCCAGACCCTGTAGAGCCATGCCTCCAGAACTACGATGGGATTATGAAGTGCATTTAGTGTTCCTGTTTATTGTTAGAGGCATGATGTATCAGTTTGTCTGCTGAGTTGCTTTTTTACATGCAACATTCACAAATACAAAAAAGGGGACAGGAAAGGGCTACAGTTCTGCTTTTTATAGCGCACAGGGGTTCTTCAGGCCTCTTGATCACACCTGGCTGCTATACTGTCCCTCATCTATGCAGAGGTCTTATTAGCACCATGCTGATGGATGGGCTGTCTGGGAAGGGAAGCATGATACAGCCTTCAGATGCTCTTAAAGCAAAGCAGAAAACTTTTGACATTTTTAATATCATTTTCTAATAAACTGAAAAAATTTGGCTTGGTTTTGAGCCAGGATGACAAAAGACAACAACATTTTCATTTCCATTTCACAGTGCTAGGGGAGGGGATCATTCAGCTGAAAACTGGTATGTTTCAGCCATGGGGGAAATTGCCCTCCTACTGTCTCTCCTTTTTTATTGGAACAAATAGACACATAGTTAAAATGGGAGCCAGTTTCTTTTTTTGCTAATACTCTAAAATAGGGAGTAAAGCCGGTTTCCCCTCATTTTCCTTTACTTCTTTATTCTGTCCTGTCTTTGCCAGTTGGAAACAGAATGCAGAGAGCTACTTTGTCTCTGGAAATGGCTCTTGCAGGGCTTAACTGTGTTTTCAATGCTTTCCAAATAGAAGAGCTTTTTGGAACCTACATAGTCTTCCTGAAGTTTTAGTGGAGAGGTCTGAGAAAGTGAATTAATGTTCTCTTCTGTCAAGCTTGTTTAGTGAGGGGAAGAACTGGGGAGAAATATTCACAGGGGAAATTCTGTGGACAGTTTTCCTGCTGACTAATCAATATAAGGGGTATTACACACAAATACGATAAAAAAGCTAAAACTGCCTGATCTTTTCCTATGTTTTCTTCTCCAGCACTACTGTCAGCCTTCTGCTCTCATGAACAACCCCATCCTTCTGAAAGTTCTTTGTTGTCTTCATAGCTTAGGCAGCTAGGAGCAAAGGTGGTGGAAGGTATAAGCCCTTCTCAGGACACTGCTCAACTCCAAAACAAAGACAGATTCTCAGTTCAGGAGAAGAGATCCTTCATTAGTGACACCATAGATGCAGCTACTATTTTTCTAAATCAGTGCAAGAAAGACAAACAGAATGGCAGAGCATCTCCGTAGCATGACAGCAAGACAAGTACTTCAGCTGTGATGATAAAGATCCTTGCCCAACATCAGAAGAAGTTTCTGACTCCGTGCCATGTGTCACTCTCTTTTTACAGAATAAAGGTTGGGTATTAAATGAGGTATAGCAAGAAATCATTGATTAGAGTTGTTGCTCTGGAAAAGATTAGGAGAGCATTTGGTTTTCAGTTTGAAAATAAAACTACGAAGTCACAAGCCTTGAAGGAACTTTCCAGTGTGGTTTTCATCTGGTTTGGCAGGTTTCTTCTGGAGAACAGAAAGCTGAAAGAAGATAGGAGTTAGGAAAACCTGCTGTGACACGGATAGAAAATCATCAGCAAAAAGGGGAAATGCAGAGCAAAACAGTATGCAATTAAAGCCAAAAAACTTTTTTAACCATGTCTGTCTCTCTCATTTCTTCTGTAGGGCCAAATATTTCCAGGGGAAGAAGGTGAATGGAGAATTTGATATCCGAGTGGAACAGGTCAGTGGCAACTGAATTTGGCTGTAAGAAATGTGTGTGGACAGGGCTGAGGTCTTAACGACAGATAATCCATGGATATTCTTCAAGAGAAAGGAACTAATGAGGAGTTTGAGGATCTGTCCATTTTATAGAATTGGGGAAGCCATAAATGAAAATATCTTATTGGGCCATCCCTTTGTCCTCACACCTTAAAGTGAAATTTTCTCTGCTGGTGACGGGATTATAATTTCTTCCATTGGAAGACTACCTTACAGCTCCATATACGTGCCTAAAAAGGTGCAAAGCCAGTATGCCACAGTACATGTTGGTGATGTTACATTCCACGTGCAAGCTATACAAGATTTCTGAATTATCCTGACTTAAGCCTAAAACCTTTAAGTATGCAAAATAACTATGTATGGAAAAATATTTTTATCTATTGGAACTCCATAGGAACAGTAAGGAGGGTCATGAGCTGTTTTCTGATGTGCTCTGCAGGGCATTGGACAAATTCTCTGTTTCTCTGTTAGACTTGGTACTAGCCATTCATTTCAGTTGAAAACTCTTGATGTTGGGGGCTGTTCCCTCCTCTCTGTGTTGGTGCAGTGTCTGTCAAAATGAAGTCCCATTATTGACTTAGACTTTGGATCCTCTTGTCAAAGTAGAAACAATTATTAATAATCATCTGCAGGAGCCTAACTTGAAAGCAGGCATAAGAAGAGAGAAATGTAGACATGAGCTGGTGATCCTGAAGGAATCACATGCTTGTTTTATATTCATTAGTACAATAAAATTGCTTGGATGGGTGAAGCAAGCTGGTGAATGTTGTTTGAATGACATGATATTCTTTGTCTTTATAAAGCTGGTGATTCTGCATCGTGTGCATGTATGTGTATGTGTGTGCACATGTGTGTGAGGGTATACAGAAGTATTAATGCAGTGGTTTTGAAGACTTTCTCAAGACACGTTGCCCTTGACGAAGCGTTCCTTCTCTTTTCAAAGGGATGTGGTCCAGTTGCCTAGGACTATACAGGAGCCCATGTGTTCTGATCAAAGGCTGTGTCTGGGACAGAAAAACTAGCAAGTCTTTTTTTTTTTTTTTTTTGACTGTGATACTATGAAAACTTCATTTTCCTCTTTTTATTGGTATCACACCTGTTAGTACTGGCTGGTATTAACAAGAACAATTCTCACTTGCACTTCCCTATCAGAGTCTTTATTCTGATGGCTGCCTCAGTAAATGTCCTAAAAGAGAATAGGATAAAGAAAAAAAAAACATATTTCTCACATAGAAGCATGGAATCAAATAATAATTCAGATTTGTCCTTGAAAACTCTGATCCAACCTGCCCTGTTGCTCAAAGCAGGGTCATCTTCAAAGCTAGACCTGGTACTCTTCAAAATGACCTGTTAATTCCTTCCTAAACCTCCAGCCTCTGCCTTTCTCCTCATAGCTCTTCTCCTCAAAGATTATTGCACTTGAGGTCCTTATAAAGAGACTCTCTTCAAATGATTGAGTGGAGAAGGGCAAAAGTAGGCTCTTGATCCCTGATGGTTTAAACTGAGTAGTGACCCTTGTCATCATCACTAGGTAGCTTATCACATTTCCCCAAGGGCTCTTCCAGTGGGACTCTTCCAGTATGTCTCTTTATACCATTCACATAGTCTGAATGTCCATGTTTGAGAGGAGACAACAAATTGCTCCAAGAAAAGACTGAAAGGCTGGCATGACTTTCCTGCAAAGGACCATTGCCAGGCCACTTGCAGCCTTCTTTAAATACTCAGCATAGTGACTGCAGCGTTAGCCAAGAGGACGAAGCGCACAGTGGGTAGGAGAGCTGAGGAACAATTAACAAGGGCCCCTCACCCTCTCCCTGCCTCTCAGATCGGGAAACCGAGCCTCTACATAGCAGGCAGGGAGCTGTTTTTGACTCCCCCAGACCTCAAAAGAAGACAGGATGATCACTTTCCCCAGCTGGATCCACTGTCTATCAAGGGAAACACAGAAGCTACATTGTCATGGGCAGTCCTTGAATCTGACTTTAGGCCCCTCTGCATATCATTGAGGCCAAGAGAGGGGCACTTCTTTCTTCAGACTCTGACTTTTTGTCCCCTTCTATTTTTGCCCATCCATCCTTGCTCAGTATTTCTTGATATTTAATTTTTATTCATTGCTCCTTCCCTGACTATCTGGAGTCTTCCTCACTTCTTCATCTTCCTCAGGCACAATCTAAGAGCTTAAACAGTTGTGGAACAGATCCCCTAAGGTTGAACCTAGACGCTGTCAACCTGAAAAATGAATGTTCTTCCACAATTTTATTACAGGAAAAAAAAAACAACCAACAAAGAAAACCCCCCAAAACAGGGAAAAACTGTGTTTACCAGGCTCATCCACATGTCTTTGAATTCCTGGCTTACCAGTCTTTGCTAATGCAACTGTCCTGTGAACAGCACGCAGACTGTGCCATGGTGCACAAGTTCTACCCTGGCTGTTCAGTTCTGGATAAACTCTGCATCAGATCAAGATTTGACTCTCAGGCACCTCTTGAGCCACTTGGTCTTCTCTGTAACTTCATTTAGTTTGTCAGATTTCCATTTGATCTTGATTCAGATAACCATACGTTATTTCCTCAGCCAGAAATACAGTTTGCCTTAGGAAATTTTTTTATACTTTACAGGAAAAAACACTTTTGATTTGAAAATCTAAATAACAAAAAGGTTTGAATGGCAGAAAGCAGTGAAAAGAAATATCAAAATGTCAGATACTCTTGAAAAACCACTTTGGGAAGAAGCAACTGCCCTATTTTCTTTTGACCGTGCTAATTTTTTTTGCCATTCTTCCAGGATGCTCTGTAGTTGGTTTAAATCAATGAAAGAGTTTGCCTTGCTGTTTTTTCTCTTCCTGTTTCATCTCCATCTCCATTACATCTTAATTCTTTCTTAGCAAGCCATTTCAACAATCTTTGGGAGAAGCAGAGCAGGACAGTGGGTGATGTTTTTTTCAAAAGTCATGACACAAGTTATTTGTAATGGAACAGGAGTGTTGAAAGCAGCGCTCACTCTCTCCCCCTCTCAGCAGCGGGAAGTCCGATCTGGTTATACACCCCTACCAGCTCTCTGAGCTGCCTCTCCCCCTTGGCAGTTGTCCGAGGAATGCAAGACGTATGTGATCATGCTGTCTCATTCTGTCTGTTCCCCACACCCAGCGCTGTGGAAGGCATTGGCTGATGTCAGCCAAATCGGAGAAACAGGCAGAAGTTCCAAGATACTAAGTTTCTACAAGAGGTGAATTCAGTTCATATTAGACAATGGATAATCTGCAGGGAAGAGACTCTTAAACATTATCCCGCTTTTCAGGGAGCTGCTTCTGTAAGTCTCGGTTGGTAAGAAAATAGGCTTCATGGACTTTTGAAGAAGGTTTTCTAGTTCTTTGGCACAGAAATTAATTGCATTTCCTTGATAAAGACCTCGATATCACTCCCAAGCTTTCTTCCTTCAGCTAGGTCCATTAGGACTAGAAGACAAGAGGCACTGTGGGGACTGACTGGTGCCAGTGAATAGGAGAGAGAGAGTTGTCAAGGATGCTGTGGTGGGTACACCCTCTCCAGCCTCTGCTGTCTCCTGTCATGTACTGAAATGGGCTTGAGGCCTGACTTTGTTTCCACCTTTGTTTCTTCTCTTCGAATCTTCAGCGTAACACCCAAAACATATTTATTAACGTGCTTAGAGCCTGGGAGATTCATTATTGTCCACCCTTGACTGACACCCAGGCATGCAATGCCATTTTCTCCTCTCTGCTGGCTGCAGGGGCAGAGATACAGGGCTGAGTGAGGGCTGGAGCAGTGGGAAGCAAATGCAAGTGCTATCTTGAATCAGAGCCCCTTTTTCTTTGGAGGCAGTTTGGATTGCATTTTGATTGTTTGGATATATTTTCACTACAAGTACTTCTATAGCAATGATAGTCTTTCATAAGACTGAATGAAACACTGATCAAAAAGTGAAAATCTATTTGACCTATTCTCATTAAAACTTTGATGGTTTAAGTTTTACTCATTGTGAGTAAAGCCCTAAGATTTAAGGAGCAGCTAAGCCCAAAAATGCTATCCCTGTTTTATGCCAGAAGTAAGGTTCTTAGATTTTGATGCATGTTGTTGCTTTTACTTCGCTTATGATTTCTAACTTTAAGAACTGCAGTGTATACGTCTCCAGTTCCTTTCTCTAGAAATACAAATGCTAGAAAAATTCTTTCAGGAATGACAAATGTAAGTTTGATTAAATGGCTCTAAAGCTAAGTTGAGCTTAAAGAATGACCTTAAAGTGCCACAAGGTTTGACCACATTGCTTCTAATCTCTCCCAAAATTAGTTTTGCTTTTATCTTCTCAGCCCTTCACTGGCCAGAGGACAGGAGGCATTAGGAAACATGGTATATTCAGGAAGAGAAGGAATTCTACCACAGGCCTTCTGCTCTGTCAAACGCTTTCCATCACTAGAGGCAACTGGTAGTAATTCAGCACCTCCTTCCCGCCTTCTCTGCCCTGTCCCAGAGAAAACTAAGCCTTGCATGCTCCAAGTATTTCCTATGACTCTGGGGTTTCCCATATGGATCATCACATACCCTGGATGGGGGTGTCCTTGGGCTTTATGCATGCCCTATGCATAAGGGGGATGCTGCATGGCTGTGCATCCCCGGCACACCCAGGTACAAGCAGAACACAGCAGGAGAGCTGGGACTGAGAGCCCGACAACCACAGACCCATTCGACAGACTGTGACACTGTGGGCGGTGGCCACATGAGTGGGAGACTTGCCACCTGTCTGAGAGAGAGATGCCCACAAAGCAGGAGATGTGCAAAGCGGGGTCATTGGGATGAACATGGAGACCTGACTTATGAGAGGAGGCTGAAAGGATTGAGTTTGCTTATCCTGCCAAAACAGAGGCTAAAGGAGACACGGCTGCTTTTAATAAATACGCTGGTTTAAGAAAGGTTTTTGTGACGTGGTGCCTGCAGTAGCAAAGGTTTAGGCCCTATGGCTCTGGTGGGCTTTTCTAGTGCCTTGCCCTGCATTGACCCATGAGAGCATGGAAGGGAGAGAAGAGAGCACACACCCAGGAGGCAAGAGCAAGCAGCATTTCTCAGAGAGAGACTGCCTCCTTTGGGGTACCTTTACTTCAAATATTTCCTAAAGGCATCTTAATATCTTCAGAGACATCTTTTCTGGCATTAGCTAACTGATGGTGGGGGTTGGTGAAAAGAGTGAAGGAGGAGTGATGAGGCCAAAAGGTTCAAATAAATTTTTATTCCTGTTGTTTGTCCACCCGTCTCCTTCCCACCGTTTCCTGCTGTGACGAGGTGGGTCTGTCTGTCCGTCTGACACACATTCTTCTCGGACAGCTCATTCACTTGTTCCTGCTGCCTGGTTTATTTTCAGGGAATGATCTTTCAGTGAAATCCTATGTACATGCTTCTGGAAAAGTCTTGTGGTATAGATTATGACTCCATTGGCAGCATTTTCAGGAAAAACGTACTTGGCGCTCACACAAGATAATTGTAATACAAATCATGAATTCCAACTCTATTGTACTTCCCATCCTAAAGTGATATTTTCATGTGCAGCATAAAGTGGTCCTTTCAGAAGGTAGAGTCTGATAGGCCTATGTGTGATGAGAGGAAATATAGCCTCTCATCAAATAACTATAATTTTTATTCATTATACATTTAGGGATTCTTTTTTTCCAAATGAAAGCCAGAAAGCAGTTCGAGAACAGCAATAGCAGTTCTCATAGCTTTGCCACATACAAGCATTCAGAAGGCATGAATAAAAGGAACGGGAGAAACAGCAAGAATGATCAAAAATCACTAATTTCTTAAATAAATATTATCATCAAAATTTTTTTGTTTTCCATTGTCTTTTGGAGTCTTACAGAGTTCATGTTTTTGAGCTATTTTCTGGGATCAAAAGGTTTAGAAATGTGCTTTTGCTAGAGCTCCAATTTTCAGGCATTTACACGACTCCTGAACAGAAAACTGAAGAGACAACTCCAAATGCCGTCAGAGCTGGTGCACCAGAAGGCACTCACACAGGTTAAGGCACATGGACCTTCAGCATCAGTGCTGTCTGTAGGCTAGGAGCATGCATCCTAGCTTCAGGACTTACGAAGAGCAATTATGCAAGCTCCCCTTGGGGCTGCACAGCAGCATTCCCCTCCCAAGTGGACCCTCTCTGTCTTTTCTCCCAGCAAGCAAACCCAGTACTGGGGGCAGGTGGGGAGCAGGGTGCCTCCGCAAGGAAAATGTCTCAGCAAAGAGACATGGGGTATCAGGGTATGTAATCTCTAATTCTGCATGCATGTGTGCACCAAGCATGCACAGCCCCAGCCCTCCCCCTGTTCACAACCATTCTGCCTGTGCAGGACTTAGGGGTTGCTTTCCTCCCTCCTGAAATGTGTGTAATGGTTGTAGTGAAATGTGCTGTTACAGGAATGCAGTCTGGTGTCTGCCAAAGTCTTTCTTTCCTTGTACATATCGGAAGGTTCACCAAAAACTAAAGCATAAAATCCACTGAGAAATGTATGTGATTTGATTAGACATTAGTAATTCCTCATCCCAAGCACATAAACCGTGACACGGATCAGCCTGTTATTCTGCATTGTGTGTCACAGGGCAAGAGAAGAAAAAACAGACATATGGCGATAATTGATGAGGAGTTTCAGGGGCAAGCCTGGGGGAGTGGAGAGCCTTGGTCAGAGCACAATCAGTGAGTAGGGGAGAGCCAAAGGAGACATGGAGGCTGGGGAGTTCTGGCCACATGAGACATCCAACACCCTCCAAGCTACCTGTAGCTCCAGTGCTACGAGCCAACCCACATTCTCCCATGACCATGTGAGTGAAAGGAGCAGGTCAGAGTAATTACCGAACTTACGCTTAAGATCCTGGTGTGGGTACACTGCCTTACAGAAAGCTACATGCTGTAGTGGTGGCTCGGTGCTGTGATTTATGTGATGGAATAATCCCTCAAATGCCAGTGAATGTGTTATAGCATATGGCATGTTGCTCTGAGGAAAGTGCAAATGTTCCCTGGCAATGCTGAAACCTCCTCTACTATTTTTATGTATTGGCAGTATATATGCAAATGGAGGTATATATGCAAATATTCACACAGAAGTCTAATGTAAATTTGTGTCTTCCTTATAAGCAATAACCAACCTGAGTAGCTTTTAGTTAGCTTATGGATAGATGAGAGATCAGAAAATTCAGTAGCTCAAAAAACCCCAATATGCTCGTCGCTGCATGGACACACTAAGCCTGCTTGCTTTACAAAAGAACCAACCACCATGTCCCTAAAACACAAACCCCAAAGCCTGTCTTGCATCCCTATTCCTGTGTTCCTGTGCCACAATGAAGATGAATGGACCCTTGGCGTTTGGTCAAGGAGCAAACTGGGATGCTTTCCTGGGTTTCCTCCTTGACATGCAGGGTGAAGCTTAATAAAGACAGCTGCCAGATACCAAACTTATCACAGGACCTTTGAGGCTGCAAGGCACATCTTGATGTCTTCTGGTTCAATATCCCGCTCAGACAAGGTCGCCTCGAGCAGGCTGTGCAAGACCATGGTCAGTAAGGTTTCTACAGCCTCCCTGGGCAACCTTTTCCAGTGTTTGATCACCACTACAGTAAAAAGATTTTTTTCTTATATTTACATGGAATGTAGCATATTTCAATTTGTGCCCATTGCCCCTTTTCCTTTCCCTGGCCACTGCTGAGAAAAGTATGTTCAATTTTCTCTACTACCTCCCTTCAAGTTTTTATAGACATTGACAAATTCCCCCCCATTATGTACCAATCATCAATAGCAGATGCACAAGACTGGGAACTGAAGACAAGTCAGTAGCCTGGACGAAGTAATTACAGCAGATCTCAGCCAGAATATGAGTTAAAAAGAAAGTCACTGTTGCACATATGACAAACCCATACTGGAACACATGGACAGTGGTATTATATGTAAGTTGAGTGGCCTGATCCTTCCATCTTACTCAGCAATGGTGAGGTCTCTGCTGAAGGATCGTAGTGAGTTTGAGTCATCACAACTCAAGAAAATTGCAGACCTATCAGAGAGGATACCAGTGACAGCAACAACGGTGATCACTGTGCTGCTAAACATCACCTACAAGAAAATCTTACAAGAATGGTGTTGGTTTTGTCTAAGGGAAAAAAGGAAGAAAGAAGGGTAAGAAGACTTCAAGAACCAAGTCTTCAGGTTCTGCAGGAGGAAGTAATGGACAAAAAAATACAAGTTTAAAAAGTAAGGAGAGAGATTGAGGTTGGACATTGACAAAACTTTCCAAGGATGTTAAGTCACAGATTGCCTGAGGAGGTTCATCATCCGTGGAAGATACAAGAAGGTTATGTAGTATCTGCACACAATGCAAAAGGTAGAGCTCATCTGGCCTTAGGAAAGAGAAACAGACTATGTGATGCCTGGAAGTCCTTCCAACCTACCTCCCTGTTATTCTATGAAAAATGCTTAAAATCCCCCTTGAACATATGCCTCCCATGAAGCATTAAAAGGTAAGGCTACTAAGCCAGGCATTTCTACTATCGAATGATTTAAAATGAAAAAAATCCTCCTTGCTTTATTATTAGCAAACAGAAACAGAAACTCTAAAATAGATCACCAAAAAGATCTCTAGCAGTTAGAGAACACTGACGGGAGAAATTCAGAGTACCTTAAGATTTAGTCCAAACGATCTGGAGGGATTTCTGAATCTGAACACCTGAAGTAGGCCTTTTTAACAGAACTATCCTCAAAATATCTGTGGGCATCCTTCCAAATCTGGGCGTCACAGAGGTACAAAATATTTGTACTCCCACAGCCTGTATTACGTTATTCTTCAAGACGGATTGTGTCACGTTTGTCACACGTGTTTCACTCTTGCCCTAAATGTTTTTGCAGCCACTGGCACCCTTGCAAAGCGAGTATAAAACACCATTAGGCTAATGTAATGCCTTCTTATATTCGATGAGTCCTAATGCAAATGACTCTGCAAGGCCACGGGGAGCTGGGCTCTCCTGTTTTATGCATAGTTACCTGTCACTCTATCTGCATGGGCTGCTTTCAAAGACCTCTTTGTCTGCAAGGTAAACTCAGGCTGGAGATGATCTCAGACTTGAAATCTCAGCCAAGGGAAGTCATCAGGCGGCAAAACCCACAAAGTTAAAAATACAGGGAGCACTGGAAAATCAACAGGAAACAATTTCTGCTGACTGAAGATTCTTCCAAACGCCAGCTACCAGTGGCCTGTCGGATGGGACAAAGCAGCCACATGAAAGTAGCAATGGTCCTTAACTTAGACCATTAAAGTAAAAGCAAATGCCAGGAAAAGATTAAGGTTGTCCCTCAGCTGTGATTGTATATCTGGATGTTTCGGGGGCAGGGTAGCACTCTGGGTTTCCTGAGTCCCCTTCACCCTCTTTCCATTCCTCACTCCTTGCCAGGGTGCCCTGGACAATTGTTGCCAAAGGGGATTTCTCCCTTTCTTCTGGCTCTTGACATTAGCAGGCCTGAAATTGGTCCTGGCAGTTTGGTATGAAGTACTTCCCAGCTCTGGGGATTCCCAGGCCTGTTTGGATGTCAGGTGTCTGAACACAGCTTTGTTTGGTCTGACTGCCTCAGGGCAACGCCTGTCAGACCGACTTAGATTGTAAGTGCCAGCCATCAAACGCAGATTGCCAGTTTTCCCTCCCAGAAAAGCAAAGTGTTAAGCTTTTCAGCACAAAACCATTATGGAAAAAATTATAGAAGAAAAGCATAAAAAATATGAAAACACAGACCTAAAACTTCCCTCTCTTGCTCTGGCTTTTACATCAAATGATGCATCCCTCAGTTGCAGAAGGTGAAGGTCCAGCTCAGTAACATTCAGCTTTCAGAGTGGGACCTCCCTGAGGCATACACAGACACAGAGTTGGGAAAAGCATCCTGTCATCTCCCCGGCCCGTAGAGCCTCTCCAGGCCACACGTAAGCTAGCAAGCAGGCACGCTGTGCCCCACTTGCCTTGATACACTGGGGAGCTCACTGATGGTACCCACCTGCTCTTGCCAAATTTGTTCAAGGTGGACTCCCCTCTTNCTCTCCAGGCCACACGTAAGCTAGCAAGCAGGCACGCTGTGCCCCACTTGCCTTGATACACTGGGGAGCTCACTGATGGTACCCACCTGCTCTTGCCAAATTTGTTCAAGGTGGACTCCCCTCTTCCTACATCTATTGAGATTTTTTAAATGTATAAAATGCAGGTGCCTTTTAGAGGTACATATTTTTGTATCTCTGATCCAATATGATCACTGAAGAAGCATGGGTGTGGCCAAAGCACCACTGTGCAATCTCATCAGAAAAGTCCAGCCACTCACCTGAACCACTGCCATTCACTCTGTGTGCGCGTGTGTGTGCGTGTGTATGTGTTTGAAGTAGGATTTATTTCTTGGCAACAGGAGTTTTTCCCCTCCTTTCATTGTAATTGGGAGTTACAATGATGTAAGACCATGTAAGGGTGTTGCTTTCAAAAGTTTACACAGGGCCGCAGATGTGAAATCTCATTACATCATTGGGTCACCAGTCCATGGTCATTGCTTTAAAATTATGTGGATTTTTAAAAAAAGAAAATTGGAAGTGATTTTTTCATTTGTTGTCTGGCCTCTGAGCCTTTACAGGTGCACTACTTCTCCATTGGCAAGTTTTTTCCATGTGTTCATGAGGACAAAACATGCTTTTTTTTCTTTCTTTTCTTTCTCTTTATAAAAGTTGTTCCTGGCACTACCTTTTTGTTCGGCCTAGTAGAAGTATCATAGAATCATAGAATCATAGAATGG